>PVJC01000708.1:12033-50780 GCA_004026665.1 Murina feae
GGAATTAACCTCTAAGCCACTTGGTTATGAGAGTCAGCTGTGTCTACAGTGGGAGAACTTCTGTGCTGGAGACACCCTTATGGGGCAAGAGTTGTTTCAGTGGGGCTTTTGTGCTCACTGCGTCTGCCCCGAGTGTGTTCCTTGTGGATCTGAGTTTTATTTAGGATGGTCCCACTCTGGCCACTGGGTGAGGCTGGCTTTTGTATCTTTAAGGACGTGTTCATTTAGCCTTTGCCTTAGGCTACTCAGCCTTTTATATGCAAAAGCAGCTTGGGAGGGGCAGGGCCTTGGGGAGTCTGCAGGGTGGAGGAAATAGCTATGGCCGATTCTCAGCCCTGTGCTAAGAGACATTGGGTCTCTGTGTCCCACGGTAATTGTTGCAAGCAACGCTGAGAGAAACCCCGCTTTGGATTTCCTCCCGGTGCCAGTTAGTCCCCCTTCTCCGGGTGTGCGTCTGGGTCCCCAGAAACTCGCCTGGAACTGGAGTTCAGAGTCGCCAGGAGCTTGTGGTTCCCTCTGGTTTGAAAAAGAACAGCGTCCTCCATCCTCCAGCGTCAGCCCTCTCCCTGAGCCCCGTGCATGCACCTCCGTACCTCTGTACTTTGCTTCCGCCACTCCTCTGAATCTCAGTCTCTTTCTAGTTGTAGAATTTTCACTCAGCCAGCCTTCCTGTGGGTGTGGGTGGTGTCTGTGTTTTCTTTTCGTGGTTATTTTGAAATAGTTGTGCACGGCTGCATTTATGGTGTTTACCTTTGCCACCATCTTGCTGTCTCCCCTGATTTATTCTGTTTCATTCAAGGAAGTAAAATAAGCATTTTGGGCCAAGAATGTAGAGAAGCCAATAGAAACTAACACTTCAGTTGATTGAGCTAATCACCAGTAGTTCTCATTTCAGAACAGATATAGCCATGACAGATATTGAGCAAAGAAAGAGGATACATGTCTACAACATTTTTTTGAGAGAGAGAGAAACATTGATACAAGAGGGAAACATCATTCAGTTGCCTCCAGTATGCGCCCAGACCAGAGATCAAACCCACAACCTGGATTTGTGTTCTAACCAAGAATAGAACCCGAGACCCTTTGGTGCATGGGATAACTGAACCTTACCGGCCGAGCCATGTCTAGATCATTTTAATCTTGTTTCTCTCTTTACTTTTCTAAGGAATTTCTCTGTATCAGCCAACTCCTATGGCCTTCCTTACCACACCAGTGAATTCTTTTGAACAGAATGATTTTTCTCATGCTTCCCTGATTTGGAAAAGTGGCACAATTGTTACTACTTTTATTGGCTTGGTACTAGTAAAGCCTATGATAGTTGACTCCTAAAGTCCATCAAGGACTCAGTGAATATTATTTAATTATAGCTTTACATGTTCCATAAGTACTTTAAATTTTATTCCCCCATATTATGCTTTCTGTCTTTGAAGAGAATATCCCATATATCTCATTTATAGCTCAATAGGGCCTTCTTTCCTGACCTTCTCCCAAAAGCTAGTAAGCCACTTACCTCCTCAGGCATGCAGTTACACTGTTTTGTTTTTTTGTACTTTGGGCACTGTGGTGGGAAGAACATGGAATTTTGGAATGAAGAAGACCTCAGTTTGAATTTTGGCTTTTTATATATATTGTATAGCCTTGAACAATTCACCTAACATTTCTGAATGTTAGTATTTCATTTATAAAATGGAGATAATATTTTATACCTTGAGAAGATCAAATAAGATACTCTATATAAACTAAAAATTTTAGTTGACAAAGATTGAGTGGAAAGATGGAAGAGTTTACAAACCTAATTTTTAAACCCCCAAATATGTCCCCTGTTGACACTCACTCTCTAAAGAAAGGCCTCCCATTCCACATTTCACACCCAGAGTTCTCCTGAATGTCCATTTTGGGACACCTAAAACTTTGGCTTTGGGATCAGACACAGCCAGGTGGAATACTGCCCTTGCCCTTCTTGTATTGGAAAAGTTGTTTAATTCCTCCAAAGTTTTGGGTTCTTTATCTGAAAAAAAAAGGAAAGAAAAAGCCCAAATGAAGAGTTTTGTGAGGAATAAATAATGTTAGAAACAATAACCAATGAGATAACCACCTCATACCTGTTAGAATGGCTGTTATCAACAGGACAAGTAATAACAAGTGTTGGAGAGATTGGAGAGGAAAAGGAACCTTCATTTACTGCTGGTGGGGATGTAAACTGGTACAGCCACTATGGAGGACAATATGGAGGAAAAATTAAGAATAGAATTACCATATGACCCAGCAACCCATCTCCTGGGTATCTACCTGAAATATTTGAAAACATTTATTTGCAAAGATATGTGCATCACTGTGTTCATGAAACAACCAAAGTGTCCTTTGATAAATAATTGGATAAAAATGTATATATGTACAATGGAATACTACTCAGTCATAAGAAAAGAAAAAATACTGCCATTTGGGACAAAATGGATGGATCTTGAGCATATCAAGCAAAATAAGGCAGACAGAAACAGTTAAGAACCGTATGATTTCACTCATGTGGGATATAAAACTGAAAGGACAAATGAACACCAGTAAACAGTATAGTATAGAGTTTAGTATAGAGTTTCCTCTCTATACTAAAGCATGGAGAGTGAAAATTACTTCTCTGCCTTTTAAATCTTTTCTACTGATTTTAGCCTCACTTTTTATTTTTAAGGCTTTTTTATTTTTAGGTGAATTAATTGTTGTGTCCCTGAGCTGCATCTGTTGCTTTTGTTCGGCCCAGAAAAATTTGTTTCCAGGAATCTTATGCCCTAAGAGTGGGGAGAGCCTTCTGCATAGGATTATAGGACTGGAAGTGACTGTAGTTAAAGGTTATTTTGGAGGATGAAAGAACTCAAGAAATTCTGTTTTGAACTCAGTGTATCTTCTGATGGATCTTGACTCTAGAATAGTAACATTCTGACCCCTCATTATTTGCCTTTGTTAACTTGAGGATAGTTCTTTTACCCTACAAGTAAAATGGTGGGGAGACTCAAGATCATGTGACATGAAGACCTGATTTAAGAAGCTGGGAATGTTTAGAAAATAAAGATAAAGTTGCCTCTGTAAGAGGCTTATATGGAAGTGAGATTAGGAAGGTGAGTTTTGCCTTTATAATGCGCACACACACACACACACACACACACACACAGGTTTGTATCTAGAGGTAAACAAACAAAAACTCAGACATAGACAGTACGGTGGTTACCAGAGGGAAGGGAGTTGGGGGGTAGTAAAAGGTAATCAGGTCAAATATGTGGTGACGGAAGATAATTTGACTTTGGGTAATGGGCACACAATACAATATACAGATCAGGTATCAGAAGTGTACATTGGAAACATATAATCGTATTAACCAATGTCATAGAAAGATGTAAATTTTAGAATCGGTATCAGAATTCTGTTGTCTTAGTAGTGGTGTCACCTTAGGAAAGTTATATAACTACACATGGGGGATATGAGTTGAAGTGCATAAAGAATCAGATTTATAATCTTGCTCAAAAACATTAGTGCTTCCCTGACCAGTTTGGCTCAGTGGGTAGAGCGTCAGCCTGCAGACTGAACGGTCCCAGATTTGATTCCGGTCAAGGGCATGTACCTTAGTTGTGGGCACATCCCCAGTAGGAGGTGTGCAGGAGGCAGCTGATTGATGTTTCTCTCATTGATGTTTCTAACTTTCTATCCCTCTCCCTTCCTCTTTTAACTTCTAACTCTAATATCAAAGAGTATAAGAATAAGCTTGCCATGCATAAGCACCTACAATTTTGTTTTTAACCTGATATTTTAACCTTATGGATGCTTTTTCCCCACTGTCTTGACCCCTAAGAGCATTTCCCCCTATGGGGTGTGTGTGTGTGTTTAAATAACAATCTTAAGCATTCAGTTAAGTTTTGACAATTGTAGTATACCCTCATGTAACCACTTCACCAAACAAGATAGATATTTCCAGCAACCCTGAAGGATTCCTTATGTTTCTTTCCAATCAATACTTTATTCCCCAAACCCAAATCAACCCCTTTCTGGTGTAAATCATTATAAGCTAGTTTTGCCTGTTCTTGAATTTCATATAATGGACTTATGTTGTATGTGTTTTTTGGAGAGAGATCCTCTTTCTTTTACTTAACATAATAGTTTTGAGATCAGTTTTGTTTTTGTGTATGTCAGTATATACCCAGCAAAGTCCCCTCATGTCTCACTGATGATGATTTGATCACTTCCCAAGCGTGTCACAAAAAGGAAATAGAATTACCATCATTTGTCTGACTAATTAAGATCCATCTCCTGGGCTCAGGGTTTGGGTCACCTTCTCTGATCCTGGATCCTCTGAAGAAGGCAAACACATGTAAATGTTTTTATTGCTGAACAGTATTCTATATTGGATATGCCAAAAATGATGTATTCATTCTCTTGAGCCCCTAGATTTTAAACAATTTTTAAAATATGGGTATCAATTTGGAGTAATTTACTCTTTTTAAAAATATTCTTTTTAATTGATTTCAGAAAAAGAAAGGGAGAGGAAGAGAGATGGCAACATCATTGATGAGAGAGAATCACCTGTTGGCTACCTCCTTCACACCCCCATAACCTGGGCATGTGCCCTGACTGAAATTTACCATGACCTCCTGATTCATGAGTTGAAGTGCAACCATTGAGCCACACCACTGGGCAAGAGTAATTTAGTGTTGATATACAAATTAGTAAAGGACTGGAAAGTTTACAGGTATTTTGCCACAGGGTATGTCAGTATTTTTAGCCCTAGATACTGTCTTTGTGCTTGCATTCTCTCTGTTTGGCCATGAATTGAGAGAAAATGAAACTGCCCTTCTGTTTCTGAGTGTCCCTATATAATGTATTCTTTTTGGCCGAATGCCTAGAAAGTTGTTTATAGAGTTGATGGAAGGATATAAAATATCACTCTGCTCTGGCAGGTACTTACCATGGCAGTCAAAAAATTTATGGGGAATATGCAGTATTCTCTCTGAAAATTACAAAATCTTGGCTCCCAGTCATCATCTCCTGTATCATCTTATTTCCCCACTCCCTCTCCTTGCCCCCCACTTCTGACAACCTCTCTGTGTAGCTTTGAGCCTACTCAGTGTCCTCAGGAGACATTCTGCCTTAAAATTGTGCTGTTTGCCTGGATGAAATATACAATGTGCACAAATAGGTTGTAGGGAAGCACAAATTTAGGCTCTCCTGGGAGTTTAATGTCTTTGCTTTGTTCTGGTCACGTTGCATATGAAATAGCTCCTTTCTTCTCCCACCAAAAAACTTTCCAAGCCTCAGTTTCCTCTCTATACTAAAGCATGGAGAGTGAAAATTACTTCTCTGCCTTTTAAATCTTTTCTACTGATTTTAGCCTCACTTTTTATTTTTAAGGCTTTTTTATTTTTAGGTGAATTAATTGTTTTGTCCCTGAGCTGCATCTGTTGCTTTTGTTCGGCCCAGAAAAATTTGTTTCCAGGAATCTTATGCCCTGAGAGTAGGGAAAGCCTTCTGCATAGGATTATAGGACTGGAAGTGACTGTAGTTAAAGGTTATTTTGGAGGATGAAAGAACTCAAGAAATTCTGTTTTGAACTCAGTGTATCTTCTGATGGATCTTGACTCTAGAATAGTAACATTCTGATCCCTCATTATTTGCCTTTGTTAACTTGAGGATATAGTTCTTTTACCCTACAAGTAAAATGGTGGGGAGACTCAAGACCATGTGACATGAAGACCTGTTTTAAGAAGCTGGGAATGTTTAGAAAATAAAGATAAAGTTGCCTCTGTAAGAGGCTTATATGGAAGTGAGATTAGGAAGGTGAGTTTTGCCTTTATAATGCGCACACACACACACACACACACACACACAGGTTTGTATCTAGAGGTAAAGATTTTTTCTTCACTAGAGGTATATACAAGCAGGGTCAGCGCAACCATTTTTCAGAGTTACTGATGATTTGGGAACCCAACTGTGTAGGGCTATGAATGCAGGAGGAGGGAGCTCAGTCCCCTTGCAACTATGAGATTCCATGATTCCTTTGTATCCTTTTAAAAAAATATTTTTATTGATTTTAGAGAGGAAATGAGCGAGAGATAGAAACATCAATGATGAGAGAAAATCATTGACTGGCTGCCTCCTGTATGCCCTCTACTGGGGATTAAGCCCGCAACCCAGGCATGTGACCTTGACCGGAATCGAACCCGAACCCTTCAGTCTGCAAGTCGACACTCTATCCCCTGAGCCAAACTAGATAGGGCTCCTTTGTTTCTTTGATAGACTTTTCATTGTCTTGCCTGGCCTTAGTTAGAAGCAGTATCGCATAAAGGTTAAGAAAGCAAGCATTTGAGTCCTAGTTTTTCCGTGTACCAGTTGTATGCCCTTTGGCAAATGATTTAACTTCTCTGTGACTCAGTTTATTTACCTGTAAAATAGTGATGATAGTAATATTTATTTCATAGGGTTGTGGTAAGATTAAATGAGATACATAAAGCACTTTAGGATAGTGCATGGCACAATGTGAACATTCCAAAATTCTTAGGTGATTATTATTATCTCTGTCCCTGTCAATCATTTCTATGTGTGGAGCTAGGCTTCTCTGATCCAGATTCTCCCTCCCCACTCTTTTTTAATCCTCACCTGAAGATGTTTATTGATTTTTTTTAGAGAGAAAAACATTGATGTGACAGAAAAATATCAATTGTTTACCTCTCATATGCACCCCAACTGGGGATCAAACCCACAACTTAGATATGTGCCCTGAGTGGGAATTGGACCCAAAAACCTTTTCAGTGTACAGGAGAACATTTCAATCAATCAAGCCACACCAGCCAGGACTTAACATACCCTTTCTGACTATTTCTGGTGCTTTTAGCTAGAAGGAGCAGTAAACTCAACTCAAAATAGCTTAAATGATAAGAGGATTCGTGACCTCACACATCAAGAAGTACAGAGCTGGCGGGAGGGAGGGGAGTCCAGATTGACTAATTCAGTGTCTGCTCTGCACCACAGCATCAAGGATCCAGACTTATTCTCTCTGCTCTAGCATCTTCCATGTGTTGGTAGGATGTTGCCACAGTCCAGGCATCATCTGCATATAAGACAACCTTCAGCAGAAGATAACTACCTTTTTATTACAGTGTCCTTTTTTTTTTAATAATACAGTAGGAAGCTGTTCTTTGAAGACACCCACCCAGCAAAATCCTCTCATGTCTTACTGTTGATGAGTCCCTTGTCTCTTCCCAAAACAGGAAAAAGGAAAAGGAATTACCACAATTGGTCCAGCTAATTAAAATTGTCCTTCTAGGTCTCAGGAATATGATCATCCTCCTTGATCATGTGTCCTTAGAGGAAGGACACCAGAAGAAAGTCTGGGATAGATTGAGTGTCGAAGAAAGGGGAGCCAGTATAATGTGCCACTGTACCTTTTCCTCCACTGCTTTATTTTCCCTCAGAATATGAATTACTTTGTTTTACACAGCTCTTCAAGAGGCCAGTGATCTCAGTTGAGAGGATTCTCAAAAGTATTAAAAATAGACTCATTAATCACTATCTGTTTTATGGATGTCTTAACGTATCTAAAGTGCAAGTTTTTCTGTTTCTCAATGAATGAAGGAAACCTGGAAACCATGTGGCTCCTTAAAATTTGAGTTGGAATATGTGACCCTATTCTAATATGACTGTTAGGAAAAATAATTTTTTGTTTGATTGGGTTTTTTCCTTAGTGCTTTGGCTGAGCAACAGTGCTAGCACATTGTGAAGTTAGTCCAAGCATTCAGATAGTTGAGCCTTTTCTGACCCACATGTGAACAGGAGCAGCAAAGTTGTCACTGTGATTTGAAGAAATAAACCTATTTGATAATTGAGGCCCATCCTGGAAAAAGAAACAACCAGCTGCTTTATATTTTTCCATATTACCCCCCGCCCTCTCTCCAGTTTTATTGCTATTTAATTGACATACAGCTCTGTGTAAGTTTAAGGTGTACCACAGAATGACTTGACATACATATATTGGGAAATGATTACCATAATACGTTTAGTTAACATCCATCTCCTCATATAGTTACCAAAAAAAGTTTTTTCCTTGTAGTGAAAACTTTTAAGATCTACTTAGACTCTTAAGTCTTTTCAAATATACCATACCGCAATGTTAACTTTGGTCATTATGCTGTGCATTTATACCTAGTATTTCTTTATCTTGTAACTGGAAGTTTGCACCTTTTGACCACTTTCATCCAATTCCCCCACCTCCCCATCCCTCAACTTCCTTTCTGACAGAGAAATCTGTGTGAGGCTATTTAAGCCTAAAATAGAAAAATGTTGGTCTATCATGTGAAAAAGAAGTAAACTTAATTTTGTGTGACCCTAAGGCAGATTTAGAATAAAGATTGAAGCAGTTTGTAGCCAGTGATAGGGTGCAACTACAGTTTATAACAGTTAAAACTGTTTAAGAATTAGTGAAATTATGTCCCAGGAGTTTCCCAGGAGCTCTTCTTTGGGGGTATGAGGGGAAATTGCATGAGGTGACGTCTAAGAACTTTAACAATTCTGATCATTACTGATGTTTTCCAGCTAAGGGATATGGAAAGGGCATGCACTGAGTTTTACTATATTTCAAACTGAAGAGAATGGAGGCTTGATTTACCCATGGAGAGGGGAGGTGGATAAATATATGTGTATATGCAGTTCTTATGTACACCAATGATCCATAAAGCTCTGTAGGTTATAACTCTTTTTATAGAAGCCTCTAGGTACTGAATAAATTAATTAAAAAATAGAACATCGGCCATTTTCTTTTGTAGTCAGTTTCTTCCCACACTTCTCATCTTTAAATTCAGATGTATGACTATGATTGCATGATGACTTTCTGGCCTTTTAAAGGGAATTTATGTAGCACTATGCAAACTAAGTTTCCAGACAGCTGCTCAAGAGCCACCCCAAGGTAAACAAAGCAATGATCTTGCAAACTGTCTTATGCCACTTATGAACTTACCTGTGCTTCTTAAGAGTCTCTAGGTCTTAACTGTTAAACTGATTTGAAAAGGGGAAAAAAGGTCTAGTGTGAAAGGGTTTTTTTTAAGCATTGCTGATTGTTTGTTTAGCTCATTTCTAGGGCTACATGGAATAGATGTGACTTTTGGTAGAGTTTTCAGTCTATTTTTAAAGGAGGGAAAGTATTCAGGATTAAAATACAGTCATTAACCATGTAAGGAGAAACTTCTGCAAACCATTGTTAGTGCTAAGCGTGTTTGACTTCAGTGGTTGAGGACAAGGATCTGTGTAGAGCATTAACTTCTTTTTCTGAATGTATACTTGGAAAACTGTGTTGACTTCATTACAGAACTACCCAGGTAGCAATAGTAAGTAATAAAGAGCCGGCCACCCCTGCACTACAGATACTCTGTATCCCTGGAATGCAGGTAGAATGACTGAACAAAAATAGTGAATAGCAAAGAAAAGATTCTTTCTTCCTCCACGGAGAGACCCAGTCTTTCTGAAGGGCATATAACTAGAGTATTCTTCTTGCTTTTTCAGCTTGCTTAAGGTAAAGGAAAAAAATTAAGATTCTATAACCATTTTTCTATTTTGCTGCTTTTTGATGGAAGAGAGGCTTGAAGTTGGTAACAGTGTTGTGGTTTGTGATAGCTGTGGAATTTCTCCCTTAGGAAAGGAAATTGGTTCTCTCTGTTATTGAATAGAGCTTTATAATATACTAGAGGCCCTGTGCACGAAATTCATACAAAAGTAGGCCTTCCTCTAATGGACACAAGACACTGGGGATGCTGGGGTTGAGGGCATGTGCCGGGGTAGGGGAGGCTGGGGGAAGGCCAATGGGTTACAAAAGGAGACATATGTATTACTATTTATAATACTTTAAACAATAAAATAAATTTTAAAAAGACAAATAAAAGGAGTAGGCCTTCCTTCCCCCAGCTGTTGGCACCAGCTTCCCTCTGGCTGCCGGTAGGCACCCAGGACCTGGGCTTCCCTCAAAACCCCAGCTTCGTCTGGAAGGTTGTCTGGTCTAATTAGCATATTATGCTTTTATTATTATAGATTTTTCTTTCTGGAGAGTCTAGTGAGTTAACTCTTTGAAGTGCTCAAGCTAAAAATGTGTGTAGATTGCTGTAGGGAAAAAGGAAGGGAAATAGGTGCCAAGAGAATTCATGCTACATTACTTTAGAACCAAATCCTGGTGACTCTCAAAATAATTATGTTGAGTAAAAGAATCCAGATAATTATGACTAAAATTCTAGAAAATGGAGACGAATGTGTAGTAACAGCAGATCAGTGGTTGGCTGGGAAAGGTGGGGAAGGAAGGAAGGGCTTACCAAGGAGAAGGGGCAAAGTTTGGGGTGACAAATGTGCTTATTATTTTGGTTGTGGTGATGGTTTCACAGATATATGCATGTGAAACCATTGTAACTCAGTAAACTGTACATTTTAAATACATGCAGGTTATTGTATGAAGTTTTACCTCAATAAAGCTTTTTAAAAAAGGAAAATAAATAGCCATAGCTGGTTTGGCCCAGTGGATAGAGTGTCGGCCTACGAACTGAAGGGTCCTGAGTTTGATTCCAGTCAAAGGGATATACCTTGGTTGTAGGTTCCCCGGCCCTAGTCAAGGTGCAAGCAGGAAGAAACCAATTGATGTGTCTCTCTTACATCGATGTTTCTCTCTGTCTCTCCCTCTCCCTTCTGTTCTCTCTAAAAATCAATGGAAAAATATACTCAGGTGAGGATTAACAAAACAACAACAAAAAGAGGAAAATAAACAGATCCAAAGATAGTGTTTGTCAGTGGGCCTTTTTCTCGGTTATATGGAAGCCTCTGAAGACTTGTATGTGCAATACAAGTCTTGTGTGATGTGTTAAGTATGAATACACACCTCCTATTTAATGCATTTGCTGTTTCTTTAGGAGTCCATAGAGCCTACTATATTCTATTGAAGAAGATGTCTAATAGTAACACTACTCAAGAGACCCTGGAAATAATGAAAGAATCAGAAAAAAAACTGGTAGAAGAATCTGTAAGCAAAAACAAGTTTATATCTAAGACTCCAAGTAAAGAAGAAATTGAGAAAGAGAGTGAAGATACCAGTTTGCGTCAGGAGACACAGGTAAGGATTAGAAGTCATATATGCACACTCTTTATACCTGAACAGAAGGGTCTTTATAGGTGGCGTTGGGGGATCTATAGAAAGCCAGTCACTTATAAGAACACTTGATTCTCCCTAAAAACCCAATTTATCTCTGAAGAAATATCTCCTGCCTTGACTGGTTTGGCTCAGTGGATAGAGCGTTGGCCTGCAGACTGAAAGGTCCCAGGTTCAATTCTGGTCAAGAGCATGTACCTTGGTTGTGGGCACATCCCCAGTAGGAGGTGTGCAGGAGGCAGCTGATCAATGTTTCTCTCTCATCAATGTTTCTAACTCTCTATCTCTCTCTTTCTCTCTGTAAAAAACCAATAAAATATATTTTAAAAAATTATAAGCTTAAAAGTATAATGTCATTCTGCTAAAAAAAAAAAAAAAAAGGAAAGAAAAAGAAATATCTCCTTCCCTTTTTGTCATAGATTCCATAATGAAGTTGAAAGAAGACACGAGTGAAAGCCCTAATCCATTTAGATCTGAGTTACACTGCTTCTTGCTATATTTTGATATTTTTTAACTATCAAAAAATAAACCGTATACAAACACATATTTAACAAGTCATAATGTGGCTCATAAAAGAAACTCTTAAAACTGGGGCTGCCTGGTTTTACACAGTGTTAACTTCATATCCTGGTTGTGTTAAAGCAGTCAGCATTTTCTGGATCAGAAATAGTCTCTGAACTTGCTACTTGGTAAATGTAAGTGAGAGGAATTTCACTCTTTGGTTGCAAGTTCTCCATCCAGATTCATATGACAGTGCAGATATAATGGCAGTAGGTGATGGTCAGCTGAGCTTCCTTCAGGGCTCCTCTATACCCAGGCATCCCAGACTCTGAGTCTCATCTAGCTTACTTGTTCCAGTCCTTCTCTTCTTCCGTGGTCACTGCTGGTTTCCTCTGCTATCCTCGCCCAAACTACATACATCCTTTCCTTCATGCCCAGCAGTGAAACTAGTATTTATTATATGCTTAGGAAATAGACTGTTAACTCTAGTAAATTTTTAAAAAGTAGTAGCACCGACATTTTGGAGAGTCTGGAAACTTAATTTCCCTTGACAACCCAATACACTTAGGCCTTGTCTTCTTTAAAGATTAAAACAGCAACAACATAAAGAGATGAATTAAAATCAGACAGCTCTTTGAAATATTATGTTCTCTAGCTGCCTGCTTTTCTGTCTTTCCTTTTAACAGTTTGCCAGATCTCTGTCCTGGCTGCTTTTCCTTCCATTATCTTGCATGTGAGTTGTCATTCCCAGCTCATCCTTCCAGAGTTTGTGGAGGCAGTCTGCCACTGTTCCATCTATACTTCTAGCCTCCACTGGTACCAATAATGAATTTTAACTCCCTAGGGAAGATATATGAAGAATGTTTAATTATGCACTGTCATGGTACTTGGAAGATGATAATTAAATGAACTTTTGGGTCCAAGTTACTCTGTTCCAGGAGATTATTTTAAGCTGTGTTCTGAACTCCCATTTTATGTATTTCTTTAAGACAGGTAGAAAAGAAAGGATGTTTATAGGTTTTATATGCTTTATGGACACTCACTTGGTTTAAAAATGTCTTCACCTAGATTTATAAATAGTTGGGCCCTGAGAGGGGGAACTTCTTTCCCTTCTGACTCCTTTGCAGCTCCTTAGAGCAGGTGGAGCTGCTGCTGCCATCTACTGGAGCCCCTGCTCCTTCTATAAAGTCTCCGGTCTTTTTGGCCACCTTTGGAAGCCCTGTCCCCACTACCATTTCCCAAAAGATCATGTACCCCTTCAACAACACTAAAAATGCTATTCTTTTTCCTACCTTCCCTCTGACTCACACTCCAGAAGTCTCCCCAAGAATCTTACTGATGCTGTCAAGGGAGCACCTGTTATGCACTGGAAGTGAAAAATTTGGGGGAAGGGGACTTTGATTACTTATACTGTGTGAGACATATTCTTGGAATCAGCAATTGGAGCTCAGAACATCTTTTGCATGGAAACAGTGCTATAAAAGGCAGGTTCTGAGATTCAGTTGAGTATGGGCAGGCTCTGACTTTTAACACATATTGAACTTAGATGGGTCCTTCAGTTAACCAACTGGTTATGGCCTCCTTAGCTGGACTTTCTGCCTTTAAAATTGTAATCCCTTCTGATTAATTTACCATACTGCTTTAGAAAGATGGTTGTGAAATAAAGACCTGATTGTGTTAATTCTCCTCAAACTTTCTGTGTGTCTTAATGCTCTAAGCTAAGTCCTAGATTTGTCAGCCTTACATATTGTGACCTAGTCCCTTACCTGCCAGTCATCCACCTCTGGCGTCCTATGCTTCAGCCTATGTGATATGAATCTTTGACCTTGTTATAATAGTGACTGAAAATTTTTGGGAAAGCATGTCTTTGTACAGGCTTTCTCTGCCTAGAATGCCCTCCTTTGTAGTCTTTTTTTAAAATCTTTATTGTTCAGATTATTACAGTTGTTCCTCTTTTTCCCCCCATAGCTCCCCTCCTCCAGTTCCCACCCCACCCTCTGCCCTTACCCCCCACCCACTGTCCTCATCCATAGGTGTACGATTTTTTTCCAGTCTCTTCCCACACCTCCAACACCCCTTTCTCCCTGAAAATTGTCAGTCCACTCCCTTTCTATGCCTCTGATTCTGTTCTATTCACCAATTTATTTTGTTCATCAGAATTTTTATTCACTTGATTTTTTGGTTCACTTGTTGATAGATATGTATTTGTTGTTCATAATTTTTATCTTTACTTTTTTCTTCTTCCTCTTCTCAAAGGATACCTTTCAGCATTTCATATAATACTGGTTGGGTGGTGATGAACTCTTTTAGCTTTTTCTTATCTGTGAAGCTCTTTATCTGACCTTTAATTCTGAATGTTAGCTTTGCTGGGTAAAGTAATCTTGGTTGTAGGTTCTTGCTATTCATCACTTTGAATATTTCTTGCCACTCCTTTCTGGCCTGCAAAGTTTCTGTTGAGAAATCAGCTGACAGTCATATGGGTGCCTCCTTGTAGGTAACTGACTGCTTTTCTCTTGCTGCTTTTAAAATTCTGTCTTTGTCTTTTGCCCTTGGCATTTTAATTATGATGTGTCTTGATGTGGTCCTCCTTGGATTCCTTTTGTTTGGGGTTCTCTGTGCTTCCTGGACTTGTAAGTCCATTTCTTTCATCAGGTAGGGGAAGTTTTCTGTCATTATTTCTTCAAGTAGGTTTTCAATATCTTGCTCTCTCTCTTCTTCTGGCACCCATATAAATTCGGAAGTTGATACGTTTGAAGTTGTCCCAGAGACTCCTTACACTATCTTCATATTTTTGGATTCTTTTTTCTTTTTGCTTTTCCACTTGGGTGTTTTTTGCTTCTTCGTATATAAAATTTTTGACTTGATTCTTGTGATACTCTAGTCTGCTGTTGAATCTCTGTATATTATTCTTTATTTCAGTCAGTGTATACTTAATTTCTATCTGGTCTTTTTTCATATCCTCAAGGGTCTCATTAAATTTATCGGCAGTCTCTAAAAAATTCTTGAAAAACCTTATAAACGTGGTTTTGAACTCTATATCCAGTCATTTGCTTTCCTCCATTTCTGTCATTTGTGACCTGTTTCTTTGTCTCCACATTTTGGCTGCTTCCCTGCATTGATAGAGTGGCTTCCTGTGCTAGATGTCCTATAGGGCCCAGTGGCTCAGCCTCCCCAATTACCTGAGGTGGACACTCTTGGTGCACCATTTTGTAGGCTTTGTGCACAGTCTTATTGTGGCTAAGCCTTGATTGTTGTTGGTATCACTGGGAGGAATTGACCTGCAGGACACTTGGCTGTGAGAATCAGCTGTGTCTACGGTGGGAGAATTTATGTGCTGGAGACACCCTTATGGGGCAAGACTTGCTTCAGTGGGGCTTTGGTGCTCACTGAGTCTGCCCCCTGAGTGTGTCCCTTTTGGATCTGAGGAGCTGTAATCTGGGTGGTCCTGCTGTGACCACTGGGTACACTGGCTCTTGAATCTCTAAGGAGATGCTATTTTAGCTTCTGCATGAGGCTACCCAGCCTTTTACATGCAAAAGCCTCTGTGTGCAGCTTGGGTGGGGCAGGGTCTCGGGGAATCAACAGGGTGGAACAAACAGCTATGGCTGATTCTCAGCCCTGCCCTAAGAGGAACCTGGTCTCAGTGTCCCTCAGCACCACCAAGAGAAAGCCTCCTGGTGCCAGACAGTCCAGATTCTGCCCGTATGAGTCTGGGTCCCCAGAAACTCACCTGGAACTGGAGTTCAAAGCCGTCGGGAGCTTCTGACTCCCTCCAGGTTGAAAAAGAGAACCACGTCCTCAGTTGCTAGCCCTTTCCATGAGTCCTTTTCATGCACCTTCATACCTCTGCACTTTACTTCCACACCTCCTCTGAGTCTCAGTCTCTTTCTAGTTGTAGAATTTCCACTCAGCCAGCCTTCCTGTCGGTCTGGGTGGTGTCCATTTTTTCTTTTCATTGTGGTTTTGAAACGGTCGTGCGAGGCAGCAATTCCAGGTGTTTACCTGTGCCGCCATCTTGGTTTCTCCCCCTCCTTTGTATTCTTCCCTTAGTCTCCTCCAGTCCCTAAATCCCCTCTGCCAACATCTGTCTAATATCTGTTTATTCTTCAAAACTCAATCCAAATGTGTCTTTCTCCCAGAAGCCTTCCTTAACAACCTTATTCACCCATTGCAGATCTATATTGTCTAATTCTTCAACTAATATCTATCTTCTCCACAGAACTCTAAGCTCAACGAGGCCCAGGATTAGGTCAGTTTGGACTTATCATTGTATCTCTAAGGCCCAACACAGTTCCTTATAAGCACTCAATATTGCTAGGTCTGAGTTTGACACTTATGCTGTATGTTCCTGTAGCACTCCACAAGAACCTCTGTAATATGCTTAATGTACTGTATTGTAATTGTCTATTTGTCTTCTTCAACAGGATTATGAGTTCCTTTTTGACAAGGTTTGTGTCTTTTATCTCTGTATCCTCTAGTAGTTACCATGGTGTCTAGTAGATATATTATGCTTTTAATATATGTTTGACTATTGAATGAAAACTATCCATTCTGGAAAATAAGCAGATTTATACATACATTTGCTATAGTGTTATAAATTGATAAAACCTCATTGAAGGGCAGTTGGTAATACTTTACCATATAAAATTTTTAAATAGACTACAAATATACTTTATTTTTAGGTATACCCTGTGTGTTATGGTAATTGAAACATCGTTTATAGTAACAAACGATCAGAAACATCCAGAATGGTGCAATTTAAGGGATTGGTAAAATAAGTTATAGAACAGCCATATAATGGAATACCATGTAGCCGTTAATAAAGACAGTAGATCTATAAAATGATATCCATGAAAAAAAAATAGTTTAAAAGCAAGGTTCAGAGAAGTGTGTACAGCCCATTTCTATTTGGTTTAAAAACAAATAAACTTGCGTGTATACACATGTACAATAAGCTTATATGCATAAAAGATCTCTGGAAAGATTTTAAGAAATTCAGTATTAATTGAGAGAACCAGGTAGCTGGAGGACAGATGCCCCCATTTATACCTCTTGAATGTGTTGTGTTATTACCTATCTGAAAAAATAATGATGAAATACTATTTCCTGTTCCTGGACTATGACTCTTATTCTTCCCTTACTGTAAGATCTTGCCACTGACCCGATCCACCGTCATTGTCATTTCTTACTCTTTCCATTCACTCTTTCGGTTCTCCATTTTGCATTGTAGTTGTCTTATTCAGTAACTAGTGAAGACAATGAAGAGAAGGAGATTCGTACCTACCCAGGAGTATGCTGGTACTGTGACTCTGTCTTTTCACTCCCCAACTCACCTGCCTCAGTACTCTTCTACCCCAGTGCCAGTGGGTTCCATTCTAAACATCTCAGAAGCCCTAAGTGCTTCATCTGTACATAACCCTACCCAGCCTCGTTCCAAAAGCTGCATTTTGACTTTTCAGCTGTTCAGAAACTTCATCAATTAATTAGTTGTTTCTTCCCTCCTCCAACCTCAGGCCCTCATCCTTCATCTTCTACCCTACTCCTTACCCATTCTCCTTATCCTCCCTTTACTCTGGTGGTCTTATCCATTTCTTCCATTCTCCCTACTTTTTATCCTGTCCCATCTTGTATTCCTGACCCAGGCAGTCTATAATAAGAGCCACCACCAGGAGCTTAGAACTGGGACAGTTCTCGGAGGAAGACAGTTGACAAGATCCTTATTCCATTTCTGCAGCAATAGGGATAGGTGATTTGGATATCTCAGACTGGAACTCTGAATGGATTGTCCTGTAAAGATAGCATTATAAGTGATGATTAGGAGTCATATTTCATGTCCACAAGCATCATAAACAAGAGTGTTCTGTGGTTTACCCAAAAGTAATTTTTATCAATCTGTGAAATAGGCCAACCAGTCAGTGTCTTCCTACTTTTTATCTGAATGGTGAATGGTGATTTGTCTGTAAGTGGCCTATAGTGGCTTCTGTGTCATGGTTGCTAGAGTGGTAGCACGGGGGAATAACCACACCAAGTGGGTCTCATCATAACGTGGCTATGTAATAGTTTTGCAGTTAGTGCTTTCTCTTTGTAAACTTGTATTACTTTTAACCTGTGTTGATTTTCCCCACCTTTAATATCTTCTAATCCCCTTCTAACAGAGGAGGACATCGAACCATGGTCATGCCAGGAAAAGAGCCAAGGTGAGCACCTTTTCTCATAGCTTCTTTCCTGGTGTTATTAGTAACACATTTTACAAATGAACTTATCACTACTATCTCATTTATTTGCATGATACATAGGCAAAGTTTCTGCCTAATTGTGAATATACATACACATGTACACACACAGAGACATGCATGCATACATATCCTATTGTAAGGTCTGGCTATATTTTTCTCCATTATCTCTGGTTAGGCCACATGTATTTCTGTGGGATACCCAGCCAGAGCCTCCCACAAAAGCCTGAGCAAATTGGTCCTAGTTCTACTGTAATACTAATTTCTCTACTCAGCTCTGGCTTCTCTGAGAATAGCTACTATATGAGTCTTACTTTTTTCCCCTCAACATTTTTTTTCTTTATGAATTTTTTTTTTAAACTAAACCATGCCCCATTGGTAGAAATGATTCAAGATTTTGAACATCCTAAAAATATAGCCCCTTTTTTTATATTTTACTTTTTAGGTTGGACAAGGAGGAAGACTTGGTTTTTAATCATTGTATTATAAAATTAGCACATCACAGATTATTTTAAGTAGTGTTACTAGGAAGGACTGTATATTATTAGTATGTGCTAGCATATTAATTTTAGGTGGAAAACTGTAAAATGTTAAACTTCTCTTGCAGTGGGAAGAATTATCAGCAGAAGTAATAATTAAAGGCATCCACCCTTTTCCCCCAGAAAAATAATGGCAGAATTTGAGAGTGGCCCAGCCATTTTGTTACTTGGGTTTAAAAAAGGCCACTATGTATGAAAAATTGACTCTGCATCTTGCTTTATGTGGCCTAATCCACAGTGATGTTCTTGACATTAAAGTTCAATCAGAGGGTATTCACTGCTATATCACTTTTTCCTGAACTTTTTTCTTTTTTTAAAAAATATATATTTATTGACTTCAGAGAGGAAGGGAGAGGGAGATAGAAATAGAAACATCAATGATGAGAGAGAACCACTGTTCGGCTGCCTCCTGCATGCCCCCCACTGGGGATCGAGCCTGCCCCTGACTGGAATTGAACCTGGGCCCTCCAGTATGCAGGCTGACGCTCTATCTGCTGAGACAAACCACCTAGGGCCTTCCTGAACTTTTTGAGTTAAGTAAGGTAGTTATTATCTTCATTTTACAGCTGAGGAAACTGGGCTTATAGAGATTGAGTGAGTTTGACAAAGGACATTTATTAGTAAGTGGCAGAACTAGGCTTGAAATCAGTTCTTCAGACTTACAAGTTTTTATTTGTTTGTTTGTTCTGTTTTTGTTAATCCTCACCCGAGGATATTTTTTCATTCAGTTTTTGTTTGTTTTGTTTTTTAAGAGAGAGTGGAAAGGAAGGAGGAGAGAGAGAGACAGAGAGAGAGAGAGAGAGAGAGAGAGAGAGAGAGAGAGAGAGAGAGAGAGAGAGATGTGAGAGAGACACATTGATTGGTTGCCTCCCATTGATGACCCCACCTGCAACCCAAGTACATGCCCTTGACCAGGAATCAAACTTGCGACACTTCGGTGCTTGGGCTGGCATTCTAACTTAGCCACATGGGCCAGGACAGACTTGCAAGTATTTTTCACTATACTGCTCTACATAGAATACATATACCAAGTTTTGTACTTTTGGATTCATGGTAAACCTTGATTTTATTGTAAGAACTCAGTAAATGTTTATAGGTAAATTTCTTATAAGTCACTCTATAGTTTTTGACTTTGAAAATCCTTAGGAGAGCAGTGATTTGCAAAATGAATTTCAGACCTTTTTGGGATTCTCCCACCAGTAGAAATAAACCAAGTGGGTTCACTTTTTATCACATTAATTCCCAATTGTTAGAATGGTTTTCTGTCTTTCTCCTTATTCTTTTCTTAGACACTTCTTTCCATCCTTAGCACCTAAGGTTTAGAGTCATTTAGCATTTACTGTCTACTGTATACTGGGCACTATTTATGATACGTATGTTTACATACTTTACGTCATCTAATTCTCACAACAGCTCTTTAAGTATTTTTATCACAGTTTTATTGAAAACGGAGACCAGAGAGGTCAAGCAATTAGTTCAAGTTCTCATAGTCCATAAGCAAAAAAAACAGGAATTAAAGCTAGGGCTTCTCGTTCTTAAATCTGGGGTCTCTCTACTAAGGTCTACTGTTGTGTATACTCAGTAAACGTCTGAGTCTGAAATTGGAGCACTGGGTTGGAGAGAGGGAGGGGAGGGGAGGGGAGGAGAGGGGAGGACCAAGTGCAGGGTTTTCCTATCATCTGTCTGAAGTAGCCTTTTTGTTTTTATGTGTCTACTTGTTATAAGCAGGAGAATTACCTTTCTTTTGGGGAAGAGAGAGT
Source organism: Murina feae (assembly GCA_004026665.1). NCBI lineage: Eukaryota > Metazoa > Chordata > Mammalia > Chiroptera > Vespertilionidae > Murina > Murina feae. The sequence goes on from PVJC01000708.1 coordinate 32,216, forward strand.
TATCTTTCGTGTGAATCAGGAACTGGCAAGTAGGATCTGTTTTTTAAAAAAAACCTTATTTAATAGAAGCAGCAACAGGGCCAAAGAGGATGTCCATCATTCAGCCAAAAGCTTTCTGAATGTCCACCAAGGGAATATATATTTTATTTGTTTTTTCTCAGTCTAATTCCAAGCTCAAGTTGGTACGCAGCCTGGCAGTGTGTGAGGAGTCTTCTGCCCCATTTGCTGATGGGCCACTAGAAACCCAGGTAGGTCCTTTATAAGAATAAGTGTAGCTTTTGAGTTTGGCAGTTGCTTGGTAAACTAGTATAGCAACCACAACATCAACATTAGGCTTGGAAATCAGGAGCTTCGATACAAGCCATTATAATAAATCATGGCCTGGGTGAGATTATGAAATATAGATCTTCACACCTGGACCACCCACGATGATGCAGACAAGCCATTGCCAGGGCTGGATCTTATTTTCCCACCTACACCCTTTCCCTCTGGTGGTTAGAACCATTTCCATCTAATTCTTACACCAAAAACTGCCAGTGTAATTTGAGCTACCTATATAATATGAGGCTGTGATTGTAGAAAAGATTTGGCCTTTATCCTTTTTTAAAAACAAAAGCTAAAACAATTTAATTAATAAAATACCCTCTTCTATAAGAGAATGCTGCCACCCCAAGATTTATCTTCTCTGAGATTTAAGGGGGCTACAGGAGAATTAAAATCCATTTCCCCTTTGATTATGTTCTCTTTACTCTTGTCCAAGGATATAATTCAATTGCACATCAGCTGCCCCTCTGACAAAGAGGAAGAAAAGTCCACAAAGGATGTCCCTGAAAAGGAAGACAAAGACAAAAACAAAGAAAAGGCTCCAAGGAAGATGCTGTCTAGAGGTGAGGACGTTCCCTCTTTCTTAGTCCGTTCTAGGCCTAGCTCTTCAGCGCCCTTTCCCTCTATCTTTAAGTCTGGCATCCGCTGGCCTAACGGGCCCAGTAGTTCATTGTGTCCTATGGACTACATGGTTACTTGAGAAGGTACCTAACAAAGTTACTTTGTTTGCTGCTTTATCCAACCCTGTAATAGGGACTCATGTCATACCACAGAGAGCTGCTCCATTAACATTGGGGCTACCCATAGGAAGATGTAGTCAATTCTGATTTTATTTTTGCTTTGGAGTAAACAGTGACATGGATCATCACTGGTTGCAGTTCCTCCGTATACCTTTCATATTTTGAAATGATTGAAGTAATTATTTTTAGCAGTACAGATTTGTGTATTATAATTAGGTTCTCTTTGGCTTTAAACTCTTGGGCTGATAGCAAAAAGACATGGTCCATAAAATGATAGTTGAGAGGAAAAAAGCAACCATGGAATTAAAATGTTATAAACAAACAAAACCATCATATAAATAATCAACATGTGAGCATATTTGCTGAGATTATGCAAAATTCAACCTTAACTGCCTTTACCTAGACTTTATTTTCTTTAACTAGAATAAAAACAGCTTTGTTTTTCTCTGTGTTTTTTTTTTTAATATATTTTATTGATTTTTTACAAAGAGGAAGGGAGAGGGATAGAGAGTTAGAAACTTCAGATGAGAAAGAAACATCGATCAGCTGCCTCCTGCACACCCCCCACTGGGGATGTGCCCGCAACCAAGGTACATGCTCTTGACTGGAATCGAACCCAGGACCCCTGAGTCCATAGGCCGATGCTCTATCCATTGAGCCAAACCAGTCAGGGCAAAACAGCTTTGTTTTGATGAAGGCATTCAGTAAATACTGATGGTAAGTGGCTTTTCACTATAATTCTGATGCAAAACTATGACTTAGATTCTACCTTCTATAATTGTTATGAGGAATTTGGGAGGCTGGCAAATCAAAGTCATTCTGGTTTTTAAACTAAAATCCCTAACATTTGATTCTACTTTCCTGTTCTCATCTCTCCTGCTCAGGTTGTAGGCTTCTTCTTGGGATTAGATATTATGCAAGGCAATTTCATTTATTTTAAATTTATTTTGTTGTGTTGGTTTTAGACTCCAGCCAAGAATATACGGATTCCACTGGAATAGACCTACATGAATTTCTTGTAAACACACTGAAAAAGAACCCAAGGTAATAACATGATTTGATGAAAGGGGCAAAGGGGCCAACAGCCAAAAAGATACCCAAAAGGCCAGATAGCTTCTCAGAATTTTTCCATTAGAATCTCAGAATACCCATCCCCCGACCACCATTTCTCTTCAATGTAGTTTTATATTCTGTGAGGGATTCAGAATATCCTCATATTGAGGTTTCTCCTTTTGGAAGAGTTGAGAAAAATTATGCGGAAGAAGAATGCAGAGACAAATATGAAGGCTTGGGAGTACAATTAAAAAGCACAGAAGAAAATAATAATTGATTGTACATAGCTAAGCCATAATAGTTTTTAAATTCTATAAAAAATCATATAGAATGTAGAATAATAATTAGATGAATAAATGTAAAGTATGTGTTTATATGAATATACTGCCAACAGAATTAGGTTTCTGATAAGGATAACAAAGTACATGGTTAGCAGGATCTGCAAAATGCATACTCAGGTTTTTTTTATAATTCTTTATTGTTGAAAGTATTACATATGTCCCCTTTTTTCCCCTATTGACCCCCTCCAGCCCGCCCCTGCCCACTCCCTACCCCCCAAACCTTCAGCACCCCATTGTCTGTGTCCATGGGTTATGCATATATGCATACATGGTCTTTGGTTGATTACCTCCCACCCTCCCCAGCCTTCCCTCTGAGATTCTGCACTCTGTTAATTATAATCCTTTTTTAAAGTAACATAAGATAAGACAGTGAGGTTCAGTAGCCATTGCATTTTGGTCCACTTTTGGGGTTTGGATCTCTTTGTCCCTTCAGCTTTTATAGTGAGCAGGTTGGGTTCTCAGTTCTTGCTTTGAATACATATGGGAGGCTGCTTTTTGTTTTGTTTTAATCTTTTCTAAACAGGGACAGAATGATGCTGCTAAAATTAGAACAGGAGATTCTGGAATTTATTAATGACAACAAGTAAGTTATTTGAATGAAATACAAATTTAGAGGTGGGAGGGGTGCCAAAAGAAATTTAGGTACAATTTTAGGATATCCCTCTTTTATCTTTCTCTTAAAGTCTGAATTTTGATGTAGTTATTCACTGGGAACCAAAAAGAGTTGGGAGGGGGGTAGTGATCAGTATGTATTAAAAAGTATATGTGTGAGAACCTAGTGAGGTATTTAAGTAATTGCATAAACTTTAGTTGAAAAAAATGTATATATTTTCAGCAGCTAGCCCTTGTTCCATATTTTATTATTCTTAAGTTTCTCCCTTTTTTCTTTGTAGACTATCATCCAGGTGGATGAGACCTGGGACTTAAGGAGTAGTCTTAATGTTTGTAGTGGGTCTATAAAATACTGTTGCTAAAGAAGCTGAGAACCTTTTTGGTTCCCATTGAATAAATATCCTTCTTATAATACGTCTGTTTCTCCTAAGAAATTCCCCATTTTTAGATACTTTTAAGGAAAATTACAATTGGCTGTTATTTATTCTTATCCCCCCCCCCATTCCCCCCTTCCCGGTTTTCCCTTCAGTAACCAATTCAAGAAGTTCCCTCAGATGACCTCATATCACCGGATGCTATTACACCGGGTAGCTGCCTATTTTGGGATGGACCACAATGTTGATCAAACTGGAAAAGCTGTCATTATCAACAAAACCAGTAACACAAGAATGTAAGGGAGGAAACCACAGATTGGGAAGACTTTCCTGGGATAGCCTCTAGGGTTGAAGAGGAAGGTTATAGGATCAAGGTGTCTTTCTGGGGAAGGAAGTGGATGTGGGGTGGGTGGCTATATTATCAATTCTTTCCTCACTCCTGTGAGGCGTTGGATATAGATCTAGAGGCACTGATGTTTTGTGAAGATGGACCCCTGACCTCTCTTCACCTTGGCTGATAGGACAGATATGACTTTCGAGGAAGACAAGTTGTAGATGTATAAAGAACAGACCTGAGGATATCATTACACCTTATGTGATTTTTTGAATGCCTGACTCCAGAAATCCCCTGAATGGGACTGTGGAATTTAAGAGACCTGTACTAGGAGGTCTGCTTCCTAACAAAAGGGCTTTTTCCTTCCTTCCACATTTTTCTCCCAATCCCAGCCCTGAACAGAGGTTCTCAGAACATATAAAGGATGAGAAAAATACAGAATTTCAACAGAGATTCATTCTCAAGAGAGATGATGCCAGTATGGACCGAGATGATAACCAGGTAAAGAATGGAAAGGGGTGGGTGTAGAGAGAGATTGCAGCAAGAGAAACTGGGAGGGCAGAAGAGTTTATGTGGGATGGAGAAAACTTGAAATATGGAAAATGTATTGAGCTATACTGGATTGGCTTTGGCTTAATGTTGAGGGTTGACTACACTTGCTGAGCTGAATGCCACCCTTTAGCCCAGAGAGACATGGTGCTGAGGTTTGCTGGGTTTTCTTATTTGGCCTGGAACTCCCTGGTTCTGCCACTGACTTCTAATTCCACATCATTTAGGGACAAAGCAAGATCCCTTCCTACTTCTGCCTTGATTTAGTTGATGACTTCATTCTTTTTTTCTTTAATAGTTAGGGATTTCTTTGGGAACCACTCAAAGCTACTTTATCCCACTTCCACTCTTATCCTAGTTCAGGGCTAGCCTTGAACTGGCAAACTTGTAATCTGACTTACCCACATTTAAAGGTGTTTCTGTTCCTTTTCTGCAAATTCTTTTCCCAAGTCCTTCCACTAAGGTGAGTGAGTTAATTTGGCTTTTGATGTTGGGAACCTCAGACAATATCCCCTTTTTGATCCACTCCTATAGGAATGAGAAGTGAATAATCTGCCCCCTCCTTTCCTTTATGGGCCTGGCTTTTCCTCTGACTTTGAGCTCACCCTTTAGATAGCAAGTAATTATTTGGGGGTTGTTTTTCTAGCCACATGTAGAGTTTAGATCCAGCCTATTTCTGCTTGGCCTCCAAAGGAGCTTAGGTGGAGAACCAGGATTACAGTTTGAAGAGCATGGTTGGGTAGTGCCACTATGAGTCTCGCTAATTAATGATAACTATAGTAATATCTTACCTCTAGAGTCAAAATTAGTTTCCATATTATATTGTATCATCTTGAGACCAGGATTTTCCTGCTTGTTACTTGAGTATTTGAGGGAGTCTTTTTGAGAAAAGACCATTATCTGTTGTGGACAAACATGCTGAGTCTGATTGAAAACAATGAAATATACAAAAAGCCAAACAAATTTTAAAAAACAAAAAAGAGCCTTTCCATCCTGATGCCCTTCTCTCCATTTTCCTAAAACCTTTTTTCTGTGGATCAGGAATTATTCAGGCCTCAAGGCACATGAGTAGAATTTGTGCCTATTTTATCTCTCAGCTTCAGGCTTGACTCACAATAAGTTAGGCTCTGTACTTTCTGTCTATGATGCTAATAGTAAACACTATAATTGCCATTCTGTTGGGTGTTTTTCCTGAACTAGATTCTGTTCCTAACACAAATACATTATCTTTTAATCTCCACACCCCAGTGTAGATGGGGGTTATTAGCCCCACTTCAAATGTAAGAAAACTGAGGCTAAGAGATGTGATTTGCCTGAAGTGACATTACTCAGCGGTGGCAGAGCTGAGATCCTGCCTGACCTCAAAGCCCATTACGTACTTTCTACTCTGCCACTGGTTTACTCGTACTAAGGGCTGAAGACAATATAGCCATAAAGTCCTGTGTCTTCTTGGAATGGGATCTGTTAAAAGACATGTAGTAGAATTTAGGTTCTTAAGACTGGTGAGAACTAAATCTAGTCAAAAGTTGATACTCCTGAAGGTATGCCTATCTCTGGAGATTGGTGAAGATGGGAAAGTCAGCCTTGAGCAGCAGTCTTCTTGGTTGTTTCATCTAGTTTCCAAAGCCTCTGAATTGAAGGTCAGAATCTTATAACCTGATGACATTCATTTGATGGGTTACCTCCCTCAGAGCTCCTTGCCTTCAAGAGCAGTACTGGGAAAGGACACTCTATAACACCCTACCCAAGATAGTGCTCATAACTCACAGGCCAAGAGAGGAAAAGACAGTGTTGGAGAGTTGGGTGGTAGACAGCCAGAGGTGGTGATCTGCTCAGCCATCCCTCTAGTAACCTCACTACATTTCTCAGCGAATGTAAGGTTCCCTAGCCACCATTTTCTTCTTTTCCCTTCCTATCGCTCTCTCTCCCCTCCTCCCACCTTATCTTGTCTGTTCCTTTCTCTGTCCATCCTTCTTTCTGTTCTCTTCACCCTTTCTTTCCCTTTACCTCATTGTGTTGCTCTGTTCTCTTTCTTCTCTATTTCTGTAATCTCTCTCCCTCCCTCCAGGAGTTATAGTTGAGATGAGAAAAAAAACTCTTAAGCATTGAATTTAGCTTTACTTTTGGAATTTTATTTCCAAAGCCCTCTTTGCCGAGCTGTGTGCAACTTGGACCTTCAGGACATGGCATTCATTAGTGACTAAAGAAGGGATAATATCAGATGTTAGATCTGTAAAACTCTTCTCTTCATTCAGCTCTGCTAAATGCAAGTTTCTTCTCCCTCTCTAGCTTCCTCCTATCCCTTGCTTTCCCTTCAGAGCAATGTTGTTTATTCCCTCAGCTGTTCTCTTGATCCTTACTGATTGGAAAGTACCTGAATACTATAAGGAAGCAACCCAATCCTCATAAATAGTTGTTCTTGACACTCTGGGGGTGGGGGTGGGGAGATGGAGAGGCCCCAACCATCCAGAAAACCTGATCTCCCAAACTGCATGGTCAGATGTACCCAGTGAAACCTGTCCAAAACTGGAAATTTTAGTGCTTCCCCCCCCCCTTTTTTTTTTTTTTTTGATGGCAACTATAAACTCTCCCGGTTTCTCTTCCTTGCTGGTGTGCAGTGAGCTTGCAGTACGAGGAGAACTTAACTAGCTTAATTCTGCTCATCGATCTAGATCAGAGTTCCATTGCAGGATGGAAGGAGGAGCAAGTCAATAGAAGAGAGAGAGGAGGAATATCAAAGGGTCCGAGAGAGAATATTTGCCCGAGAGGTAAGTGTAGCTTCTGAGAGATGTCAGCCCATAGCTTTTAGCTCTTAATCTTTGGAACTGTGAATGGAATGAACCCTCCATAAATGTGCTGTTGTTGTTTTTTAACCAAAATCAGCCAGCCCCAGATTTGATCTCTTAAAATTAAATGTGGTTTGCTAGGAGACTTCAGAGTTTTATTTATATTATTTTTTAATGCATTCTGCTCTATGGCATACAAAGAGAACAAATGGAGTGGCTGAATTTGGTGGATATGATTAGACTGAAAATAGAAATGGTTTTGGCAGGGCTTATGGAAGGCCTCTGAATCTTGCCTGTCAAACCCTCCTCCCACTTACCCTCTTTCACTTGCACTATCCATTTTAGGCATCTTTGCTTCTAAGTGGAAGACTTAGTGTCCACACAGCCTATACATTTTATCTTGTTTGGCCAGCCTCATTTTTAGCATATGTTGGTGATTGTTCGAGCACAGATCTGGCATCTATTCTCTGAGCTCCACATTCCATATTCACAGAAGATACCACTCACTAGTCCCTCCAATCTCTACCTGAACAAAAAGTGTCTTTCTTTCTATATTTCTTGCTTCTTAGAATAGGACTGGCTCTTCGGGCCAAAAGCCAGCATGAATCATTTTAGGCAACTTTATTCTTAAGAGTTGTGAGCCAAGTCAGATATACTTGATATCCCTGTATCTGGTGACCTTTGCCTACCAGACTGAAGAGAAATATAGCAGAAATTCAGGAAAGGCCATAGATAGGCAAAAGGGGAACAAATCTCCAGAAAATGTAGGATACAGATAGCAGTACCATCTTACAGTCAAATTAGCAAACAAAAGAGAAAGAACCAGCCTCCTCATTGTCTAAACATAGCCAGTTATAATCAATATACTAGATGGACACTACTCTCCTCTCATTTCCCCACTCTCCCCTCCGCCAAGAAGAACACACACACATATATACACACACACACCTTTCCATCATCATCTAGCTCAGAAAAATATTGTCTCCAACTTCAAGAAAACTGAACTCCTCTATGAACTTGTTCCATTGTCTCAGGAGACCCAAGTGTTCGAAGGATCCTCTTTATTGGGGACAGATATATGACAAACCTTCTGGCCCAAGGTCCAAAAAGAAGGAATCGTCTTACCAGTGAGGATAATTGGATAATCCGCAACAAGGATTATGTAACCTTTACCTGCAAACCAATTGGGTGGAATGAAAAGAGATCATTTGTACATGGCTGTGGCTGGTGGTGACCCTAAATTGTGATAGAGCAGGTTGGTGAATGATAATAGCAAACATTTATATAGTGTTTACTATCTTTCAGACACTCTCTTAGCACGCTGCATAAATTATTTAATCCTCATACTAGGTTATATTATTTTCATCATTTTATAAATGTGGGACTGAGGCAGAGAGAGGTTAAGTAACCTAAGATCACACTACTAGTTAGTAAAAGAGTTGGTGTTTTAGTTCAGGTGGCCGGACTCGAGTCCATGCTCTTAACCCCTAAAGTAAACTACCTCTCAGTAGGTTGCTCTGCTCTGAGCTCTTTAGATTAAGTTGTACCAGTGACATCATAGAATAGCAATCTGTGATGTGTACCTCTGTTTCACTGACACATGAAAATGACTGTCCTATCATGCCAGTATATTAGCAAAGCCACAGTTATTCTGAAAGTACAATCAACTTTTAATAGGGTTTGGGGGCTAATTATGAACAACACTGGAATATGTATACCTAGATATTTCATATGAACAACACTAGAATATGTCTACCTACCTTGCAGATTTATCACTTTCATTTCAGCACTTTCTACATCTTGCTGTATGTAGGTAGAGGCATCAGGAATCTCAGAAGGTGTAGACAAAGAAAAATGGCCAAAACCTACCATATTCCAAAGATTCCCATGTGGAGAGGAACCTGGCCAAGTCAAAGGGAGATGATTAAGAGTAAAGTTGAGGAAAAGGCAGGCCAAAAAAAAGAAAAGTGGCAAGAAGGGTGTTTGGATGGAAATGCTGGTGCTGCAGCCTTCTCTGGAGCCTGAGCTGTGTATTGGGAAAACTGCCCCATAGAGGCTCTGCTCTGTGTGGAGCCCATTCTGCTCAATACTCTTGGTACCTTTTTCTAAGGGTTGAGAGTCCACTATAAAGCTTACTGTACTCAGCTCAGTGGCTTTCTCAGGAAATATCCCCAAAAGGAATGTTTCAGGCTTTTCATTTTCTCATTTTTCTAGGCTCTAAAAAGTACCTGCTTCCCCAATTCTTACTCTCATTGGGTCTCAGGTCAGAATGTCTTTCATTTTGGCCAGTGTAGAGGACAGAAATGGAATAATAATTGAGGATGATTTCCCAAAAAAAAAAAAACGAAATTTCTTTCTCTTATCTCCCTTTTTCCTTTCTTTGAACACATTCTTTAGGACAAGCACACCAGTTATTATGCTCACTTTACCTCTAGAGAGACTAAATTTAGAGCTAAAAAAGGAAATAATAATTAGGTTAATACTTTCCTCTTCCTCCTTTCCATACTCCTACCTTTATCAGCCTCTCTTTTTAAACACTCCGGGAAGGCTAAAAATGCCCAATGCTCTTTCCCATTAAAGGTGAGAAGTCAGATTGGGTGTGTGGGTGTGGGTCATCCTGTCCCTGCTCCCTCTCTCCCTGTTGGGGGGTGAGCTTGGTTTGAGGACCTTGGGTATTCATAGCATCATGGACACCCTTTTCGGTTATGCCATGCTGTTTTCTTATAAGTTATTTTCCGTTTTCTCCCCTCACCTAGACTGGCCAGAACGGATATCTAAATGACATCAGGTTAGTACCACTTAGCATGTTCTCTGCTTCTCATTGAGCTTTCCAGTGAGGTCAATATAATCCTGTAATGATGCTTTTCTTTGATGTTAACCAACAGACTCTCCAAAGAAGCCTTTTCTTCTAGCTCTCACAAGAGAAGGCAGATTTTTAGGTACTTCTGTGTAATCTATATCTTTCCTTGTTTTTGTTTTTATTTGTTTGTTTTGTTTTGCTTTGTTTTGTTTTGCTATAATCTTTTCAGCAGAGTGAGTTTGCTCCATGCATGGCTGCTTGTGGAATAATTCAGTTTGTGGTTTTTGCAACATTGGATATTTGTCCCCATTAAAAAAAAAAAAACACAAACAAAAACAAAAAAACATGGCTTTTGCTCAGTTACTTTATTTTTATTGTTGCTGACTTCATTTTAAGTCCTGGATAGGTGGTGAAGGGGACCAAATAGTTATGTGGGATAGGTACTGTTTCTTCCCAGAAATTTGCTGGAATTGGGCATTTTTGGAGGAGTTCAACATATTAAGGTAAAAGAATGGATGTCTTTTAAGCTACCTTTTCTGAATCTGTGAAAAAATATGAAGAGCTTATCCCTGACCCAGCATAGGGAATGTTTTATATCTTTAAGAAAGAATAGTACTGCCCTGACTGGTTTGGCTCAGCGGATAGAGCATTGGCCTGCGGACTGAAGGGTCCCAGGTTCGATTCCGGTCAAGGGCATGTGCCTTGGTTGAGGGCACATTCCCAGTGGGGGGTGTGCAGGAGGCAGCTGACTGATGTTTCTCTCTCATCGATGTTTCTAACTCTCTATCTCTCTCCCTTCCTCTCTATAAAAAATCAATAAAATATATTTTAAAAAGAAAGAATAGTACTAACACATATACGTACAAACACCTCTGTCTGTATAGTTCTCTCTTTGGAACAATGTGTGATGGGTAAGAGGACCTACTTCCGAGGCCCAAGAAGGACCTCAGAAAGGATTGTCTGCCTTAGGAGGTCTTTAGGGCATGTCCTTTATGTGATTGTTCATGACTTGCTCATAATTGTTGGGGAAAGCTGCTATACTAACTTCTCCAATATCTAATATTCTCCATTTTCCACAAAGCAGTCATGAGAATCTCCCTTTTATTTCAGTCTCTCCATTCCACCCCAGCGGATTACTAAAGATGGTGATGAGAGAAGAGCTACTGTAGGACCCTATTCTGGCACCAACTCATTTTAAATATAATCTTCCCATTTACTGTAGAAAAACTATAGAGCACACTATTTAATACCAGGATTCAGGTATAATCCTTTCCAAAGGGCTTCTGTCTTTTTGCATCCTAAGTTTGATAGGACCTGACTAACTCAGATTAGTTAGAGCTCTCATCCCCAGTACTTCAGTTGTTCCTTCCATGTTTTCCTTTCTAAAGTTAGTTAAGCCATCTGGAGGTTGGGATAGAGAGATTTTCCATTATTGGGATGGAGGATTTATCTCCCTTTCCATATCTTTGAACTTTTTTTCCTGGACTATCCCACCCGTATGTCCATATGAAAGCCCCAGACAGAAAAGGGCTCTGCATTTGTGGTGGTGGTCGAGATAAAGTCCCCCTCTTTAAAAAATAAGTTCCTGTTTCATATTGTATACTTCAGTCAGAATTCATGCCAGAATACCTATAATAAACAGGAGTTTTAAACTAACTTCTATGTGTGACTTCGTGCACAGTGCTTGGTAGTTGCTAAAGTACACTAGCTGATTCAGTTCTCTCACTGTCCTGATTTGATAAACTCGTTTACATGAAAGAAAATAAAAGCAGGGACATTTAAGTGACCAACCCACGTTTTCATGGCTACTAGTGTCAAAACTGGAACTGACTCTGTGCAGCGTCCTTTTTATCATACCACACCAGCTCTCTGTAAGCATCACTCCTTCTGAGTATTGTTCCATTCAGAGCCCTAATTCAGACTTACTTCTAAAAACGATGCCCTTATTAGTGCTGTGGAGCATCAAACTATGCAGATAACTAAAGGCACGGTGCACAAAATTTGTGCATGGGTAGGGTCCCTGGCCAGCAATCAGGACTGAGCAGGTTCCCCACCTCCCTCTCTCCTCCTTCCCTCGCTCCTTCAGCACCCCTGCCACAGCTGCTGGTCGCCTGCCATGTTCCATGCCATCCCCTTGTGGTCGGCGCACTTCATAGCGAGCGATCGAACTCCCGTCGAACTCCCAAGGGGCAATTTACATATTAGCCTTTTATTATATAGGATAGCTTGAAGGATATAGTTAGCAGGTGCTTCCTTCTCCTGTCCAGACTTCTTTTATGCTGCTGCTTTCCATACTGAATTTTGATTAAAAATTCAGGCCATTTAAATGCAGCTCCATGAACTCTTAAGGGGATACTTCATTCTCTATTTGGGTACTAGTTCAGAACTCTAATGATTAGAAGCTGATCTTTTCTAACTGCTTTATATCTTTATTCCCAAATTTGTGAAATAAATACTGATATACCAGATTTCCTCATCCACAATTGGCAACAACTATGGCAGCTTCCCAATCCTTTGAAAGATTCTATTGCACTGACAAATAAACCACAATGAGGGCTATTGATATTTTTGCCACCTCTTCCACAAACTTCTCTTCCCACTTCCCAGACACAATAAACTGGACTTTTCATAGCACTGAATCTACTTATAAAAACTAAGTCAGCTCTGATTTCATAGGAGTATAAAGTATAAATTTTCTCTATTCTTCACCCTTCTCTAACACACAACCTTATCTAATGCTTAGAATTGAGTTTGGTAGTTTTCCCTCACTCCCTCATTGTTAGTAAAGTAGAAAGACTTGATTAGATGATGGGTGTAGTCATTAGATGATAGGGAAGGAAAACTGATCTCTTTCCTGACCAAGACTCAGCTTCCTGTAACTCTCAGGTTAATCAGAAGATAATCAGATGAGCCACATTTTGAGAACTTGGCCATCACTGTCTTGGGGGAGGGAACTGAAGTGCTGCCACTTCGGCTCAAGCTTCCCAGGGTGTTTGGTTTAAAGTTGACTCATTCACTGTCCGTTGGTAGAAAAAGTAAGTGGCAGAATTTTTCTAATAGGTAGTATTTGATTTAGGTATAAAAGGCCATTAGGATTTTTGTAAAATTCGAGCTCTAAATGTCTAATGAGCAGCCTCATCCATTGCTACTGCTGTATCCCATTACCCCCAGAAAACACACACATCTTTATTGAGTCCTCTCAGTAGACTCGCCTTTGTTCCTTGAGATAGTGCTGTTGGCTCTCACTTGAGGTCTGGAGATTCCCTGATTTATACTTCTTTCTTATTTCCCATTCTACTTTGACATCCTCAAGAAAAAGGCATAAAGTTTTGGAGAACCAGGAATATTTTCTAGCCCTCTATTCTATTGATATAGAGAGTAGTTTTGAGGACTTTATAAATCTACTTGGAATTCAGAGAAAAATTAGTATTTCACTAACCAGCTGTGCCAGTGTGTTGTTAGCCCACTATGACTGGCTTAGCTAAACAACTGAAATAGTGACTCAGGCAAATATTTTGCCCATTTTCTCTATAGTACCTTTGGAACAGATAGTCTATAAAGAAAGGTATTATCTTTAATATTACCCCCTTAAGAAAAATACCTTTCATCCTAGCCAGTTTCCTCAGTGGTTAGTGTATTGGCCTGCAGACTGAAGGGTCTTAGGTTCGATTCCCATCAGGAACATGTATCTTGGTTTCAAGCTCAACCCCCAGCCCTGGTTGTGTCACATGTGGGAGGCAACCAATCGATGTGTCTCTCTCGCGTCAATGTTTCTCTGCCTCTCCCCCTCCCATTCTCTCTAAAAACCAATGGAGAAAGAAAGAAAAATATCTTTCAATATTAGAATAATTGTGAACCTGGTGTCTTTGAAACTAAGGGGATTGGGAGGGGGTTTTCTATTTGCCTTAGGTAGAATGGTGGTGAAAAGGATGGAGCTCAAGCTACTATGAGTTTTGCTCAATTGCTCCCCAGTATATATACCAAAATCTTTGTAATTGTTGTCACTTGATTTCCTTAGATTATTAGTTGTTGGGAATGGGAGAAGTAAAAGGAAAACCCCTCGTTCTTGGTTGCTTATAGTGGTAAGAGCTCAACAAGACTTAGAACTTTCAATCCAGCCCTATCTATCTTGAGTATAGCACTTCATAGACACAAGCAGCAATTTTAGCATCAGGATAACGCTGATATTTCTAGAGCAAAATAAGAGAGGATGAATCCCTTTTCTTCATAGCCTTGCACCTTGCCTAAGGCAGCAGGGTTATTTACATGGAGGCAACAGGCGCAGTCCATCCTCTGCTGCTTGCCATCCTGGATCCCAAGAGCATATTTGCTTGATCATACCAAAGACTTCAGTGCTTAGAGACCCTGGAACCAATTGTCCCCTGATGCTAACACAGAACTTCCACAAAACAGGTTAAGTCAATTCCGGACTATCAGACTGAGTTTTCCAGAGTGCCCCTTTAGTTCACTCTACTCTTCCCACCCAGAAACAGTGGTCATAAGAAACACCTCTGCCCAGCTGGTGTTGCTCAGTGGTTGAACACCCACCTATGAACTAGGAAGTCACGGTTCGATTTCTGTTCAGGGCACATGCCCGTATTGCAGGCTTGATCCCCAGTGGGGGTGTGAAGGAAGCAGTGATCAATGATTCTCTCTCATCATTGATGTTTCTACCTCTCTCTCCCTCTCCTTTCCTCTCTGAAATCAATTTAAAATATATATATAAATACATTTTAAAATGCCCTAGCCAGGTTGGCTCAGTGGACAGAGCGTCAGCCCATGAACTGAAGGGTCCTGGGTTTAATAATGGCCAAGGGCATATACCTCAATTGCAGGCTCAATCCCCAGGCCTCGTTGGGCACATGCAGGAGGCAACCAATCAATGGGTCTCTCTCACATCAATGTTTCTCTGTCTTTTTCCTTCCCTTCCACTCTCTTAAAAATGAATGGAAAAAATATCCTCGGGTAAGGATTAACAAAAGAAACAAAGAAAGAAAGAAAGAAAGAAAGACCTCTGCAGTCTTAGATACATTATGTGGAAGACCTGTTGTGGGATCTATCCATGTCATTGGCTATTCCTGCCTTCTAGCACTGATAACTTCTAGGAGTCCTTTTGTTTTAAGAACTCCTAGAAAGAGATGGTACCCCTCTCCTCCCCACTATTCCCTGCATGTCTGGGGTCCCGCAGTGAGGAGCTGGGGGAAGAGACCACAGCCAATCTCAGCATCATGTGTGTGGTTCCCACCCACCTCTGGTCTGTTGTATTGAGTTGCCAGTGCACTGTCTTCCAGATGTGCCCTCACGCTCTTTGTTAATATACCAGGTATTGTTCTGTCTGCTCTCATCAACTCTTGGTGGGCCAGCCAACTAACAAGAAGTCAGTGTCCATCCTCTCCCCAATCTCACCCCCTCTTTGTTATTGAAAGGATAGAAATGAACTCTCTCCTAGCCCTTCTGCAGAAGTGATAGGTGGAGGGTGCTCTGACCACTGTGGTCTCTGCAGGGGGAACCGTGAGGGGCTAAGCCGAACCTCGAGCAGCCGCCAGAGCAGCACAGACAGCGAACTCAAATCCCTGGAGCCACGGCCTTGGAGCAGTACGGACTCTGATGGCTCTGTTCGAAGCATGCGGCCCCCTGTCACCAAAGCCAGCAGTTTCAGTGGAATCTCTATCCTCACCCGGGGTGACAGCATTGGGAGCAGTAAAGCTGGCAGTGCAGGAAGGATCTCCAGGCCAGGTACTGCAGCTTCTCACCTGTGTCGTGCTATCTTTTTTTGCTGGTCATTTGCAAAAAATCACACTGATACTTTTTTTTTTAATTTAAATTCTTTGTTGTTTAAAGTATTACATATGTCTCCTTTTTTCCCCATTGACCTCTCCCTAGCCCTGATACTTACTTTTAATAAAACACTTGTCCCAATATTGTGTCCTGGAAACCTAACACAGCCAGAGGAGGGGAAATTTGATTTCTTGAATTAATTCATTGTCCTTTGAGTACTCTCTCGGATTTTCTTTCAGACCTTTCCTAATTTAAAAAAAAACTGACTGGATTAGATTATTTTATCTAATTTCTGACTGAGGTGGGACATCCCTACAAGCCCAGGTTCAGGTCACATACTGAGATGAGAAGATAGCTGCTTTCATTCTGTGGCCTCTGAGATTATAAGGCGGGTCTGTAGAGCAGAGAATTTAGCTATTTGTAATTCATTGGTGGCAGCCAATAGGCTAGGACTTAGAGAGGTGCTTCTGTGGCTGCTTCCCTGGAGCTTGTCACTGAGAAAAGGAGCATGAGTTACACCTACCAGCCCTGTAGCCACGCTTTAGCTCTTCACATCTGCTGTGAATCCTTCTCCATCTATTCCTGTTGCACTCTTAGCAAAGGGATATTTAGCTCTTTATGCTCAGTAGAACTCTGTTCCACCATCCTCCTGTCTATGAAGAATTACTTGAGTATCATTCCAGAAGTTCTGTAGGTCTTATCCTCAGGAGATGTCAGTAGTGGTAAAGATTTTTTGACTCTGACTGTTGGGTCTTTGCTGCCCTTCTCTGATACCTCCTTTCTAGTTCAACTGCCTTTGCCTTTATACAGGCCTTTATCTTCTCTTATTTAATTACTAGAGGCCCAGTGCACAAAAATTTGTGCACTTAGAGGGGATCCCTCAGCCCAGCCTGTGCCCTTTTGCAGTCTGGGACTCCTCGGGGGATAGCCACCTGCTGGCTTAGGCCCGCTCCCAGGGGGTTGGGCCTAAACTGGCACTCAGACATCCCTTTGGCAGCCCGGGAGCCCTTGGGGGATGTCCACTTGCCAGTGGGGAGCAGGCCTAAGGTGCAGCCGGACATCCTTAGTGCTGCTGAGGAGGCAGAAGAGGCTCCCACCACCACTGCTGTACTGACAGTCATCAGCCTGCTTGTGGCTGAGCAGAGCTCCCCCTGTGGGAGTGCGCTGACCACCAGGGGGCAGCTCCTGCATTGAGCATCTGCCCCCTGGTGGTCAGTGTGTGTCATAGTGACCAGTCATTCCCAGTGGTTCTGCTGTTAGGGTCAATTTGCATATTATCCTTTTATTATATAGAAGATGACACTAGCCCTCAACTTGGTTTTCCATCCTCAGCCCTTTTTATAGGCAATTTACCAATCTGTAACATAGATCTAATCAAATCACTCCTCTCTTAAAAACATTTATGTTTTTCCATTCCCTGCATAATAAAATCTAAATTACTTATTATAGCATAACTTCCTGGCTCTAGTTTGCCATCTCAATCTCATTTCAAGATATCTGTCTTTCTTTGACCCTCCAATGATTTCTTGAATATGACATTAGTTTTGTCTCCTCTCAGTCTTATAAGCCTTCTATTCATGCTTCAAAACTATCTCTCCTGCCACTTCCTCTTTAAACCCTTCCCTTCTATCCCTTCCAGGAGTTATTGCTTCCTCATCTTTACTTTCGTATGATTTTGTTTGTATCCTTATGAGATTATAATCATTGTGTGGGTGTTCATCTTTTGCCAGGAGATCCTATGCTGCTTAAGGGCAAAGACTGTGTTCCCTTTGTTTTAGTGTACTCAGTTCATTATACAATGCCTGACACATAGTAGATATTCATTAAAAGTATTTTGTGTGAATGCGTGCATGACTTGGAGAGCCTAGAAATGGGGAAAATAGATGAAGGTCGTGAGTATTTGTGTACACAGGCATGTGCTTGGAGAGACAAGGCTGCCTTCTCAGCAACTTTTGTGAGATGCTGAAAGTTGAGAAGAAATCAAAGAGAAAACAAGTCTCTTAAAAGACTGGGAATCTGTACCTTCCCAGGAAATAAACATTAATGTTTTCAAATATCTAATCATGATGGACAGATTCTAGGCACTTCGAAGGAGATGACTTAGCCTCACATTTTGTTCAATTCTAAAACCAAACATCAACAGTCAAGGTGGTTACTGTCCCTAGGGAATAGAAACATGCTAAGATGAGGACTCCCACCATCAGGACAGCTGAAATGCATCCGTGCTAATATGTGTATCTTCCCAGGACAGTGGGGAAATGGACAGGAGAGTGAGGAGAAGCAGCCAAGAAAGACTAGAGCCCCACAGCTGGGCCTTCCAGGGGTGGTATGGTCATGACTTGCACTTACAGCTCGTGGTGGGTCTCCTCTTTGCCTTAGGTATGGCTATAGGTGCCCCAGAAGTGTGCAACCAGGTCACCTCATCCCAGTCTGTCCGGAGCCTTCTCCCTTGTACTGCCCAGCAGCAGCAGCAGCAGCAGCAGCAGCAGCAGCAGCAGCTTCCTGCTCTTCCACCCACGTCTCAGCAGCAGCCACCCTTGAATAGTCACATGATCTCACAGGTGAGTCACTGCTCAGTGCCAGATCCCCCTTTGCTCAGATTCAAGCAAGCTCTGGAGGGACAGTCATGTCTTGTGCTGTGAGTGGTAGGAAAGATCTGTTTTTGGAGACATGCCACCCTCTCCCCCATTTCTCATTTGTTAGTTCCGGGGAGAGAAGAGTAAAGATGAAGTTTTGGCCCAAGTGCTCTTCGTAGTGTCAGTCTGGAGGTTTTTGCTTTACATATTTCTTCCTCTTCCTCCTGAAAATTGTCAGTGGGATCTTTTCCATATTTCTGCTATACCCCATCTCTCAGTATATCCTGTGTAATTAACA
>PVJC01000708.1:50880-63430 GCA_004026665.1 Murina feae
CCCCCCCCCCCCCCCCCCCCGCAATATTTTCTGTTTTCCATGCCATAAAAGAGCTTCTCTTTCTCCTTCTGTTGCTGGATGGGTAGATGTTGGTACCAGCTAGGGTGTTAGTGAAGTTTTGCTTCATGGGGACCATCCAAGCCGTCAGCATAAGAGTTAAATCCTATTCTAAATGGAATCTCAGTATTCTACATTTAAAAGTCTCCTTAATAACCTGAGGATAGCTGCACGGAGCTCTTTATGATTAGAGCCCATGTCAGGAATCCCATGTCTGTACTCTGTTACGCTGTAGTTAAAATTCTTGTTACAGGCTCCCTCGTCTCCCTGTGTAGTTAGTCCAGCTTGACCTAAAATATATCTCTTCCATAGGTACAAGAAACAAATTCCAAGCACTCATATCCCAGGAAACTAGAGCGGAAAGACCCCAGAATGGCCCGGTACTACCCCATTCAAATACTGTGAAATGAAACTACATAAAGAACAGTAAAGATCTAGGAAACCCTGCTTTGTGTTTTAATGGAACCCACATGCAGATCATTCTAGTCCTTCGTATTAGTCCCTAAATCAGTTATCAGTTTCTCTATAATCCTGATTTACTTTCTTCTGACACCATGTACCTCATTAAATCCATATATAATTGTTTCAGAGAGGAAAGGAGAGAGAGAGAGAGAGAGAGAGAGAGAGAGAGAGAGAGAGAGAGAGAGAGATATCAGTGATGAGAGAAAATCATTGAACAGCTACCTCCTGCATGCCCTACATTGGGGATCGAGCCCTCAACCCAGGCATATGCCCTGACTGGGAATTGAACCATGACCCTCCTGGTTTTTAAGTCGATGCTCAACCACTGAGCCACACAGGCTGGGCTCTGTGTCTTAACTCAGACCTGTAAGTGGGTAAACTCTGTGCTCCTCTGGCTGTCTTCTGTGTATATATATTTCACTTTTCTAGCAGCCCAGTTTTTGAGGGTTTTGTTTGTTTTCTAAAATATGTGGACTTTAATATAGTCTTGCTCCCTTTTTTCCCCTCTTAGTTTTCCATCTGCCTCCTCCTTCTATCCATAGCTAGAAACAGACAGCAAGAATAGAACAGAAATAGAAAGATAAAGAGAATAACAATTTTGGACTGAAAATTTTTTAAATAATTTCCAAGTGACTGGCCCTGAATCCCAATTTTTACTCAGTCGGATTCTGTCTCTGCCTCTGCATCATAAGCGTCAGCTATTGGTACTGACTGACCTGCAGGGAGTATGGTGCTAAGTTAAGCCTGTAGATTGGGAACCAGGGAGCATTATTTGGTATAACGATCTCTGCTCCCTCAGAAATATATTCCCGAGATTAATTGTGATCACAAACTCCAAACCAAAAATTCTTAGCCTAGTTAAGTTTTGGTGTCCCTGAAGCATTTGTGGTAGCTGCTAATATTTTTATATACCTCCACCCTCATATATAGTTCCTTTTTTCTTCCTCTCTACTTTTTTCTCCTTTTCTCTTTATCCTTTTCTTCTTCTTCTTACTGCCTTTTTCTTTCTTTTCTGTTTGTCCCTGTCTCTCAGTACTGGTGGCTCTCCAAACTCAAGTTGCTGAGCCCCAAAATACTTCTTGTGCAGTTTCTCAAAAGGTTCATAACAGAGCAGGAATAAAGGAAGTGACTGCACACACATACCACTGTACTTATTCTAAAGAGTTTCCTTCGGAAGAGAAACTAAGAAAAGATAGCTCTTTAGTTCTGTAGCAAGAGACATTTGTCCCAGGCTTGGAGACTCTGCTAACTAAACTGTGCTCTTTCCTTTCTTGGCAGGCCTCTGCTGTCAGAGCAGGCCTCCATATCGTATATCAGTAGTGCATGTGAAGTCAAGGAGTGAGGCTGGGGATTAACGGGCCAGAGGCTACCTTTTGCCCAATTTACTTCAAGTGGAAAGGGCCTCTTAAAAAGGGGCCCTCCAAACCTCTCTCCAGGGGCCCAGTCAGGCATCTAAGAACCAATGATTTAGTCCAGAATTTGCCAATAGGTGACTGTCACATCCCTCAGGGCCAGTCTTTGGCTTCCTCGTGGTTTTTAGGAAGTTTCCTAACTCTGGAGTGTGAGACTCTCTAAGAAGAAAACTGTAGCTGAGGGTGGTGGTATAACTTAAAAATAGCACAGCCCGGCTGGCATGACTCAGTAGTTGAGCGTAGACCTATGAAGCAGGAGGTCACAGTTCTATTCCGGTCAGGGCACATGCCCAGATTTCAGGCTGGATCCCCAGTGTGGGGCATGCAATGATTCTCTGTCATCATTGATGTTTCTATCTCTCTCTCCCTCTTCCCTTTCTCTCTGAAATCAATAAAAATATATTTTTTTAAAATAGCACTGAGATGCCTACCTTTACCACTACGCTTCTCAGGAGAGTCCTAAGAGAAGAGCATTTCTTTCTCTCTTCACTTTTTACTTAAAACTCACAAATGTGAGGAAATCAGGCAGCCTTATTCTACTACTTCCCTCTCCCTACAGTCACCCTTTCTCCCTCTGGAGGACATAAGGTCTAAAGCACATTAGGCCCTCTTCTAAGAGAAAGAAGAGGATTGGGAGAATAGAAAATGGGTTTAAAAGCTACCAACACAGATAGCTCATGCTGAGAAGCTTGGCCAGCAGTTATATTTGGAATGTCACTGGCTTACACAAAATAAGTATGCTAGGAGAGCTGAGAGTTTATTTCCAAGGCTATGGCAGCATCTCTCCCAGGTCACGCAGTGAAGTCTCAGTAACTTTTTCCTAACCAAGATGACTTACATTTTACTTAATCCACATATCAAGAGTGTTCTCCATTTTGGGGGTCTTCTAATTCTGGACCCTCTGCTTCTAGAAGTTAGTCCCCTCTATGAAAGAGTCTCTTCAGAGATAAGTGGCAGGAGAAGATATTGATACCTTGGGTCTCACACACCTCTTGTTACTCTAAATTTGAAAGGAGGGAGGAGAATTATACAAACTAAAAGATGTTTGTGTAATTCTGTTCAGCTTCTTTCCCACCCTCCCTACTGCTAGAGTGGAGAGGAAGAATATGTGTTAGAACTAGGTTCTCATCCAAGCTCTGCAGATTAGCTGTGCGATCCTGGATGTGTGATTTAATTTCTCTGAACCTTACTATCTTAACTGCAAATACAAGTTATCATATTTCCTTATAAGCTTATTTTGAAGCTGTAATGCGATAAAATATATAAATGAGATGATGAATGTGAAAGTTATTTCCCTCTCTCTTCCTAGCCTCTTCCTTTTCTCCCACCCCTGCTACCACCACCAGGGGCCATGGCTGGAGAACTGATGAGGGATTGAAATGGCTGGAAAGGAAGAAGAGAGAGAAAAAATAACTCCTTTGGTCTAGAATACACCAAATCCTCCTGCTTGAGGCTAATGAAGGGACTGAAGGAACAAAAGTTAAAACTAAGGCTATTTGTATTTTATTCCTAAATCCCTCCCTGTTTGCTTATGGGGGCATTTTTCTTTTTTCTTTTTTTTTCTTCTTTTTTTAAATATATTTTATTGGTGTGTTGTTTTTTTTACAGAGAGGAAGGGAGAGGGATAGAGAGTCAGAAACATCGATGAGAGAGAAACATCGATCAGCTGCCTCCTCCCCCCACCCACTGGGGTTGTGCCCATAACCAAGTACATGCCCTTGACTGGAATCGAACCTGGGACCTGTTGGTCCACAGGCCGACACTCTATCCACTGAGCCAAACCAGTTAGGGCTGGGGGCATTTTTCATTCTGCCCCTCAGAGCCTGGAGTTTCACAGAACAATCTTGGAGCAGGAGAACGTAGCCAGAACCAGGCGTGAACTGACTGTTTTTTCTTTCTCTGCCCTCGGGAGAGAGATGATCCTTGTGAATGAGCACTTCCTCCAGGAGAGCTGTGCTGTGAAATTAGGAGTGTGGCCGAGAGAGCTCAGCCAGACCTTGGATGATGCTTCCTATAGAAACAAGAATCCATTTTGTTTTATTTTTTTTAATGTTTTTTATTGATATCAGAGAGGAAGGGAGAGGGAGAAAGAGATAGAAACATTAATGATGAGAGAGAATCGTGGATGGGCTGCCTCCTGCACACCCCCTACTAGGGATCGAGCTCACAATCCAAGCATGTGTCCTGACTGGAATTGAACCATGACCTTCTGGTTCATAGGTCAATACTTAACTACTGAGTCAAGCTGGTCAGGCCAAGGGATCTCTTATCAAATGGACATTTGTAGAGAGTTTATAATTATGTTCCCCAGGAATCGTGTTCAGAAAAAAATGTTTTGGGAAAAGCTATGTTTGGAATCAGACAGCAGACCCCAGCTCTGAAAGTTCTGAAACTGGTCACAACAGCTACAAAGTTCTGCGTGGCTGGTGGGATAGGGTATGCAGTGAGTTTGTCCTGATAGGAGAGATTGCTATCCTGGGCTTGGTCTCCATGCTGCTCAGCAGCCTTGCTATTCATGTGCAATTTCTTTCATGATTAACATTGTTCCTTCCTTCTCCCCCCATCTCTGCCCTGCTGCCTTTCCCTGTGCCTCCCTTTTCCCTCCCCTTTTCCACATGCCTGTCTGCTGGCCCACAGCCTGTCCCAGCTCTGCAGCCCTCTCCGCAGCCTGTTCAGTTCTCTCCAGGCTCCTGTCCCCAAGTCCTTCTGCCAGTCTCTCCACCCCAGCAGTACAACATGGTATAAACGTCATTACCCTTTTTGTCTTGTCCTTGTGTGGCCTGTATCTCTGGGTATGTCTGGGTCAGTCTGTGACAACCTTGCAAAGCAGTTGTGCCCTTCGGAGGGCCATGTTAAAAGGTGTTTCTTCTTGTGGGGCCAATATAGGCTGAAGTATACTGCACTCTAGTGACCACATCACAGTAAGTTAGCCATCAAACAATGCCTAAATGTAAGAGAGAGGAACACTGAGTTCCCTTGAGTTACAGGAAGGGAAACGCAACCAGATGTTGATCTAACCTGGGCTCCTCAGCTTTTCCTTTAAAAATAAAAACACAATTGCAGACTTCTCTGGTCCCACTGGTAAAAACTTAAAATGTTCCCTTCTGTTACCATGTTGTTTTACATAAAAAGTAGCCTTTTCTAATGTATAAGCTTGCTGTTTAGTTTGTACCTTGTCTACAAATCCTTTGAAGATCTGATTTGCCTCATAGTTGATAACTTCTTTAATGATATAGGAAGACTGGCTTCTTTTTATTTCGTGTTAATCACACCTGTCTGCTTTTTCACTAGAATCCCCTCTTGTCTCCCACCTCTTATTTCCATTCTGAAAAGTCCTAGAATATGGACCTCAAAATAATCAGCAGTCCAGGACTCTTGTCATCTGTTTCTGCCCATTAAGGTAGTTAAATAGCGAACTTGAAGATCAGATCCCTGAAAATTGAGTGAAATCATAGGAAAGCATTACCTTTTGTTCCTGCTAGTTTTTTTGGTTTTTGGTTCTTTTTGCAAAAGAACTCCTCTGCGTGTGTATGTGTTTGTGTGTGTGTCAATTACTGTTCAGGGAGCAGAAAGGAGGAGGAAGCTAACAAACTAACCTATCGCGGTACAAGTGAGAGATGGAACACCATCACTCTTGCTGCTTAGAGAAGAGGGCTGAGAGAGAAGGCAATTACAGACTAGCCAGTCAGTCTCACCTTCCAGCTCAGCTACTCACCCAGGCCTCCTTTCAGAGGTGAGAATTAGAAGTATTTTCTGAAAGGCAGGAGAACTCTAGGCAAGTATCAAAGAACAGAGGTGGAAATGACCTTGAGAGGGAGTAAGGAGATAAGCAGCAGGAGTGGGAGTCCATCAGGCTTTCCGCTGCATAGGCAGAGCTGAGGAGCACATGAACCGAGCCACCCATAATCCGTTCAAGGTGTTATCTGGGTCCTTTATGAGAAAAACAGGATTTTGGCAACATAGGGCACTTGGTGTGGTTGGAGGCAGGAGGAAGGCAGGAAATGGAAAGGCTTATAGTCTTTTTTTTTTAACCCACTAGTTTGTCCTGTTTTTCTATAGATAGAAGTTGTGTCACTGCTTCCATCTCCCCAGGACAAATTCTAATAAAAATCATAATCAGAGTGGCCATCGTTGCCTTATATGTGGTAAGGAGGCTGGTCTCCCAGGGCGCAGAGGCAGGAGTGTCTCACATTTGGAGTAGGTAAGGAAGGCTGTAGATGGGGTTGCTATTTCTGTCTGTGTCTGTGTTGAAGCCGAGAACATGGGGCTTAATGCCACCTCAGTCCTTGAGTCTCCACTACTTTTTCAACAGGTAGATGACCTCACCAGCCCCTTTGGACAGATGAGCCTTAACCGCCAAGGTTCTACTGAAGCAGCTGACCCATCCGCAGCTCTGTTCCAGCCCTCACTTATCTCCCAGCACCCTCAGCAGACTAGCTTCATCATGGCTTCCACAGGACAGCCCCTCCCCACCTCCAACTATTCCACCTCTAGCCATGCAACACCTACTCAGCAAGTCCTGCCACCCCAGGGCTATATTCAGCCTCCTCAGCAAGTGAGTGGCTCTGGTTCCCGGCTTAAATCACTAATTCCGTTTGTCCAGTATTATAATCCTTCTCTCTTCCTCTGATTTAGACAGACCAGAGGGGTACCTATTCCTCACCTCCATTTCCCACTAGTTGTCTTTCTAGTTAGAAGGTTTCTTTCTACATGACACAAGTCCTTCCTGTTATTTTTCAAATTCGTATACCAGTGCTGCAATTGCAGACCCAAAATATCTCCATTTACAAATTTTTGGCCATCGACCCCGGTGAAATTAATAGTTTAGGGACCTTCTCACACATCTCTTTCCTCTCACCATAGATCCAGGTTTCTTACTATCCCCCTGGACAGTACCCTAACTCCAACCAGCAATATCGACCTCTCTCTCACCCGGTGGCCTACAGCCCCCAACGTGGTCAGCAGTTGCCTCAGCCATCCCAACAGCCTGGTAAGGGGAACTGCCAGTGTAAGAAGACAGTGAACAGGGGGAGGGTGGGGACTGGGAAAGAGAATTACCGTCTCTGTTTTTTTAAAAAAAAGGCAGGAATGATTAAATTCCTGAAGAGGTCCCCAGGATCTCCAGAAAAAGGAAAGGCAAAATAGACAGGTGAAGAGAAATTGCTGATAGAGTGTGACCTAAACATTGTTGAGACCATGCTAATGTCTTCTCTTCCTTGCCCATCCCCAGGTTTGCAGCCCATGATGCCTAACCAGCAGCAGGCGGCTTACCAAGGCATGATAGGGGTCCAGCAGCCACAGAACCAGGGCCTGCTCAGCAACCAGAGGAGTGGCATGGGGGGCCAGATGCAAGGCCTGGTGGTTCAGTATACTCCACTGCCTTCTTACCAAGTGGGTGCATTTTGCATTGGGAACAATCACCCCGTCCTCGGGATGAGGGAAAGGAGGACAGCCTCCCACGCCATCCAGTCTGACAACTCTAAGATAAAATATTGTTCACTTCGCCCCTTAAAATTTTAGGCTTTTTCCCTCTAAGAGAAAGCCCAGAGAATCTGAGAAGAGGCTTTATTTAAATTGTTTGGTCTTTATACAGCCATGCAAATGAGTATATGCCCAGGAAAGTAGGCTCTAAAGGGAAGCAGGCTCCTTTCTCTACATCAGATACTCAGGAGCGGTATTTGGAGAAGAGGGAAATGGAGGTAGCTCTGGGAGCATTTCCTTTAGGCAGGTGAGGAGAATAGGAGGGGTCTCTGAGAGCTAGAGAGGAAGTTAGAGTGGCTTAGTCTGTTCTTGGATGAACTCATTGGGAATACGAGTGGTCATTCTCTTCTCATCTCCACTCAGGTCCCCGTGGGTAATGACTCGCAAAATGTGGTCCAGCCACCTTTCCAGCAACCCATGCTGGTCCCTGCAAGCCAATCTGTGCAAGGGGGTCTCCCGGCAGGGGGGGTGCCAGTGTACTACAGCATGATCCCTGCGGCTCAGCAGAATGGTACGAGGTAAGGACTCCCCGAAAATCCAGACACATCTCCCAGAGACCATCAGCAATGGTTGCACCATGCTTTTGTTTTCACTGACCTAAGAAAAGAAAGGCAGGGGTAGCGATCCCAGTAGTGCCCTAAAGCTAGTAGAATACCAGTGAGTTCATTCTCCTTTTGTCCTCATTGATTTGACATATCCATAAGAGCTCATTAGCAGAAAAAAATTCCTGCTTCAGAGACTAAGGCTTTATGATTTCCCACCTTTTATTTTCTTAATCAGTGAGATTCAGAACTATAGGATAGAGATTGTTCATCATTAAAAGAAGCAATTTGGAGAATGTGTGTGTGTGTGTGTGTGTGTGTATAAAATTTTCTGAATACCTGTTTATATCCATGAATGAATCTCACATAGTCTATTTATATGTATCTGAGGATAGACCATAGCTGATAAAATTTTAGAGGTAGAAAGTACCTTAGAAATATCTAGTCCACTTCCCTTGTTTTATTTTTCTTCCTTTTTTAAAAATATTGTTTTACTGATTTCAGAGAAGAAGGGAGAGGGAGAGAGAGACAGAAACATCAACGATGAGAGAATCATTGATTGGCTGCCTCCTGCACTCCCCATTCTGGGGATTGAGTCCGCAGCCTGTGCCCTGCCTGGGAATCTAATCTTGACCTTCCAGTTCATAGGTCGGCACTCAACCTATGATGCACACCAGTTGGGCTCTCCCTTTTTTTTAATAAATGAAGAAGTTCTAGCTAGGGTTATTAAGGAATTTACCTAAAGTCATACAACTAGTTAAAAGCAGAGCTGGCACTAGAACTCAAGTCTGGACCTCCTTGCAGGTTTTTCTGTATGTCTCTCTCAGTGTGTATATGTTTGTTTATGTATTTTTATGTGTATGTCTCCTGTTATCTTGAGCTTTGTGGGGGGTTTTTCCTATTTGTCTTCAGGTGACTATCTGTGTTTGCCATTGTGTAAATATCCTGAATCATACATCTCCATAGTTCTTTCTTACCCATCTCTCTCTTGCACTGTATATCTGTCTCTGGCACTCTCTTTGTCTGTGTGTCTTTTATGTTTCTCAGAGTATGTGTGTATTTGTGTTGTATGCATGTATGCACATGTATGTATCTGGTGTTTCCACACTGTTGGGAAGAGCATGTGTCACTGACATTCCATCTGTAGCACTGATTAGCAGCTTCCTAATTGAAAGATGATCAAGTACAAATATATATAATTAACTTTGAACTGATTAGTGATTTTAGAAATTGCATGGCAAATTGGTTTGGGAACGGCTTGGAGCTGCCTCTGCTTCCCACAGGGGAGGCCCAGACAGCAGCAGCTGTTTGTCATGAGCTGTGTTCCTCCCTCTACCTCTTTACCACTCCTCTCTTCTCTGTTTCCCCAGCCCTTCTGTGGGATTTCTACAGCCTCCTGGCTCTGAGCAGTACCAGATGCCTCAGTCTCCCTCTCCCTGCAGCCCACCACAGATGCCACAG
Organism: Murina feae; assembly: GCA_004026665.1. NCBI lineage: Eukaryota > Metazoa > Chordata > Mammalia > Chiroptera > Vespertilionidae > Murina > Murina feae. The sequence goes on from PVJC01000708.1 coordinate 60,296, forward strand.
CAGTTCTCAGGTAAGATGATAAAAATTGCTGGGGCTGGGGGGCCGGAGGGGAGGCAGGAGCGGGGAGTGGTCATGGGCACTGGCAAGAGCAAATGCTGCTCTAGATCTGGGAAGGATAGAGAGAGTTCATGGATGGTGTGATCCCATCAGGAAAAAAGACCAAAATCCTGGCTGTTTTCCAGGGGTGCTGAAGTTGACCTTTCAAGAAAGGTGAGGTTGGTTGCCCCATCCCTGGGCAGCCACATGTCTGATTGGGTTCACTGTTTCTTTCCTTCGTAATTTGTTTTATTTTCCTTTTTTCTGAATTCACCATTACATTTACCACATGCATTTGAGACATGAAGTGCTTACCTCTGTCTCCTACATGTATTCTTCCTATGACAGCTTTTTTATTTTTTTCCTCTTGGGAGTGTGAACAAGGCTGATAAAATGCTTTTTAAGACATATCTTAGATTTGTTTAGCAGTTTTTTGTATGTGATCACATACATTTTATCATTTTAATTCTCACTACAACTTCATGAAGGGGAAACGTAAGCCTGAAAGGATAAATGACTTGCCTAAAGTCACAGTCCTAGAACTTGAACTTTGGTCTTTTGAATTTCCACATCCTGTGCTGCATTCTCAGTAACACGTTTCAGCAGGCTTCCGGACTCTCCCAGGTGAATGAGCTTACGCCTTGCAGCCTTTCACTGTCCCCCAATGCACTGAGTGCAGCTGCCCGTGTTCCTTTCCCTTTCACCCACCCTAACATAGTTTTACACTGCAGTTAAAGAAACCTCGGCCCTAACCTGTTTGGTTCAGTGGATGGAGCGTCGGCCTGTGGACTGAAGGGTCCCAGGTTCGATTCCGGTCAAGGGCATGTACCTTGGTTGTGGGCACATCCCCAGAGGGGGGTGTGCAGGAGGCAGCTCATCGATGTTTCTGTCTCATCAATGTTTCTGGCTCTCTGTCTCTCTCCCTTTCTCTCTGGAAAAAAATCAATAAAATATATATTTTTTTTAAAAAGAAACTTCGGGGTTCTGGAAGGCAGGAGGTCTTAATGTACTTCTATTGTGGGAATATCAGAGTGCCCTCTGCTGGGGAGAGGGAGATATTTTTGCCAATTTCTTCCTTTAGAAATGTACTATTTTTCACATATTTTATACTCATGTTAGGTTCTGGATAGTGGATTCCAGAATTAATTTTGCTCATAAGACAGAATCAGTTGTTACCTTCAAGGAGCAATCACTTCTCCCAGACCAAACATGGATCTTTCCAGGCTGAGAGATTTTAAATTCAACAGTCCTTACCTTTTATTATGTTATTAGAGGCCCCATGGGGTCCCTCAGCCTGGCCCACCTCAGCCTGGCCCACGGGATCGGGCCGAAACCAGTTCTCTGACATCCCCCGAGGTGTCCAGAGGTGTCCCAGATTGCGAGAGAGTGCAGGCCAGGCCGAGGGACCCCACAGAGGCACAATTGTGCCCGGGGAGGGATGTGGGAGATTGGCCAGCTGGTGAGGGACTGCAGGAGGGCTCCAGAGTGTGTCCGGCCGTCTCTTTCAGTTCCAATGGGCTGGACCCCAGCAGCAAGCTAACCTACCGGTCTGAGCATCTGCCCTCTGGTGATCAATGCACATCATAGCAACTGGCCCATCAGTCAGCTGTCTGCCCCCTGTGCACATCATAGCTAGTGGTTGAGCAGCATTAGCATATTACACTTTGATTGGTTGAATGGATGGCCAGACACTTAGCATATTAGGGTTTTATTATATAGGATAGGTCTCTCTAGCTGTTTCTCCTAGTGTCCCCCAGGGGCACTTGACTTTGACGTTCCCATCAGGGTATGGAAATTGTAGAAACCAGCTCCAAGAACCACTATAGCCTTTGATGGTGCTTGATACCACAGGGCATTTTCTCTCTTATTTGTTAAAAGTAAATGTGTGCATATGGATATAATATCCTTACTGGTATATCAGTATATTTATTGGGTCTCTGTGATTATGCATCTGCTCATCTTCAAATATAAGGTCTTTGAATATGGAACAAATCAGGTGAAAGAATTTTTCATTATCTCCTCTGGACCTGGTGCTGGGTTAAATAAACTGAAACAGCTATTCTGAAAGTTGGCAGCACTTAGAGATCTGGGCTGGGATTGAAAGGAAATAATCAGGCTCTTCCCTAATCAATAGAAATGGAGGAAACCCACTTTATCATCTAGTTCCCTTGCTTCTTCAGAATTTTCTGTTATAATTTCTTTCTTCCCTGCTTGATCCTAGGCTTCTGGATTTTCTTAGATGATAGGACCCTCTGTTCCAACCACATCTAAGAGACCATATTGACAATGCCACTGATTTTAACAGTCTCAGTCCCTGCTCCTAAAAATCTAAGAGGAAGTGGAAGAAAAGTTCCTCTTCTGTCTTCCTTCCCGTTTCCCCCTTTCCTGGGAAGACAGAAGACCTGCATAGCCCACAGGGCTCTGTGTCACCTTCGGGGGACAGTTACCCGCCCTTCTCCCATGAAGCAACATGGTCACTTTTCCAAAAATAAAGGCAGGGATTAGGGTTGACTGTTCCTGGAACAACTGTTCTGGTTTATTAATACATTTTTGTAGTTGCCCAATTTACCCCCAGGCCTTGATCTTAATTTCTCCATATGATCTTAGACATAAATATAACCCCAGGAATCAACGTTCTTTCCACTAAAATGATGGCTTGCAAGTCTCTTAAGGTTTCTACAGAGATGCTGGTTTGGGGAAGATGTACACAGACATAAAATGGCAGTGGGACTTGTTCCCAGACTCCCAACTCACAGTGACGCAGCAGCGTGGCCAGTGCGAGGCACGCACAGACATAACCTCGCGCATACTCACTGGTTCGTTTTGTGGCTGGGACTGTTTTCTCTCACTGCCTGAAGAAATCCCTCTCCCCTACCAAAAAAACAAAGAAAAACCAGATACTATTGCATTCTATTCTGTAATTTTGGAAAGATGCTATGGATTTTATTTCTCTCACCATTCCTGTCCGTAGATTTGATTCCTGGTGGTAAGGAAAAAAGCTTATCAGTCTTCTACCCCAGTGATTTCAAAAAAAACCAAGTAAACAAAAACCAATTCTGCCAGACATAAATGTCATCTGTTTGTATTTATGTGATTTGC
>PVJC01000708.1:63530-112375 GCA_004026665.1 Murina feae
TGGCAGGGGGTGGGTTATAACCATGTCCATTAAGAAAGTAGTGACAGTTCAGCTGCTAACAGATGCCACTTGCTTTGGGCTTGAGAAAGAGAAGCATAAAAATCAGCTCATCAGCCAAGTAGTGCTCTGTGTCCTCGGCTGAGTGAGGGAACAATGCTGCAGGCCAGCCGGGAAGGAGGGGGAAAGACTCCTTGTGGGGAGGGCTGAAGCTGTGACTGATCACTCTCACTGTGTTTTTGTTGGGGATCAGAGAAAATAATACCAAGACTTTGTTCTCTTTTCCCCTCCCATTGAGCTGCCTAATAGCTCCTATGGCTACATGTTGCAATTAGAAAGAGCTTTCACGACCTTGTGTATGCTCACATCCTGCACACACACATCCTCCACTCTTTCCTGGCCCAGGGCACCAGGCTCAGATTATGAACTGCCTTCCAGAAAAGCCGTAGATTTAATCATTTTTACCTTGGCCCCCTCAGGTAGCAATGAGATGTTTGAATAAGGTCAGTTGCAACTTTGTTGGTAAAAGATGTTGGAGCAGGTGGGGCTCTTAGGGCGGGGAAATAAAATACCCAAAGCAACTAGAGCAGCGGTTCTCAACCTGTGGGTCGCGACCCCTTTGGCAGTCGAATGACCCTTTCACAGGGGTCACCTAAGACCATCCTGCATATCAGATATTTACATTACGATTCATAACAGTAGCAACATTACAGTTATGAAGTAGCAACGAAAATAATTTTATGGTTGTGTCACCACATGAGGAACTGTATTTAAAGGGCCAGAAGGTTGAGAACCAGTGAACTAGAGTAAGGGAGGAGTTTTTAAATGTATGACATTCCACAGCTGTGCAATTTTCCTGTGGTTCTACAAGCCGTGCTGATGGCCCTGTCCCGCCTAGCAAGAGATGGGAGGTGCCAGCCTGTCCCTCTATTTGTGCTCTTTGATTAGATGAACCCTGGGCAGGGGGCACAATTGACTGGGGAATTTCTCCTGAACTGCTCTCAGGCCCCCTGCTGTTTCTTTTCCTTTCCTTTGACTCGTGCTACCTGCGAAAAGCAATCATACTTACTTCCCAGCAGGACTGGTGCCCAGGGCAGAGGCTGCAACATTTCCCATCACAGGAAGCAGTGTGATGGCGATGGCAGTGGCAGCCCCAGAGCACCGAGCCATGACAACTGCAGCATTACAGCAGGTTTTTGAGCGAGCAAGCCCCATTCCCATTTCTCTACCACCACATACCCATGAACTTAGCTGTCTTCTACAGACGTACATCCTGGGAGGTCAAGAGCAAACCCTCGCACTGGACAGTTCCCCCTGGGGAAGCAGAGCTCTTTCCTGTCTCTCCCAACAGGATCTGTCTATCAAATTGCTCCTTGACCCCTTACCCTGTTTTCCACCATGAAGAAGATTCAGGACTTAATGTTCCTCCTCATTGAGCCCTTTCTTCCCCTCAGCCTGTGAGGTTAGTCTATCCATGGCTGCCTGTGCTAAAACCTCAGGATCATATCCAGTCAGTCACCTGAACATGTCAGTGAAACCCCTTCAGAGAGGATCTGACCCTCCCACTCCTTTCCTGCTATCACTGCCTCATTCTGAACCTCCTCCTTTGGTTTGCAGAGGTTCCTAACTAGTCTTCCTGCCACTACTCTCTCCCTCCCTTTAGCCATCTTACCTTCAGCCACTAGGGTTAGCTCTTGGAAGCATAGGTCCTGTGCCCAGCCCCTACAGATAAAGACCCTCACCAGAATGTGCTCTACACTCTTAACTGTCTGACTCCCTAATTGACTGTCCATTCCATGAGAGCAGGAACCAGTTTTTAGTTTGCTTGTTTTGTTGTTGTTGTTAATCCACACCTGAGGATATTTTTCGATCTTTAGAGAGTGGAAGGGAGAGGGAAAGACGGAGAGAGAGAAGCATCCATGTGAGACAGACCCATCAATTGGTTGCTTCCCACATGCCCTGACCAGGGCTGAGAATCAGGCCTGCAACTGAGGTACATGCCCTTGACTAGAATAGAACCTGGAACAATTCTGTCTGCAGACCAATGGTCTAACCACTAGGATCAGGAACCCGTTTTGTTTGCTATACACCCCATGCCAAGCATAGGAACATAGGTACATAGTAAATGTTCAATAAATGTTTGCTGAATAAATAAATGTATCTCATCTCCTACTACTTCCCATACATAGCCCCCGTGCCTCAGCACCTCGAATTGTTTGCCATTTCCTGAATATGACATACATCTCTGCTTGAAATGTTTCCAACTCACCCCAACCTTGCCCAAAAAGTGCCTTTTGGGTCTGGTTTAGTAAAGCTAAGGGCATTCATCTTCTCCAGAACAACCAGAGATTGCTGGCTTATCTACAGCTATTACCAGAAAAGCCTGCCCATGTCCTCCAGCTCTGGCCCAAGTGCCAGACTGGGACCTGTGCTGTGCCCAGACGTTTGAGCAATAACTCGAGCATTTGACAGAATGGTGCAGTTTTCTGCCCCTCACCAGGTAAAGACCAGGAAGGCATTGGCATCTGGGACTTATTTCCCTTCCACTCAAATTTCCACTGGTTCAGGGAAAAAGAGTCAGAAATCAAATCAGCAGCTATCTCAGATTCCTGGCAGGACACAGTTTAAGTGACCGTGAAGATGGTGGATGTGTTTACTAGCTTTCCCGCTCAGGGTAGGCTGACAGGCCAAAATATAATTTGAATTCGGAAGCAACTGGTTTCTTCCTCCACTCAGGAGTGTCACCTTCTGGACCAGGTGTGGTGGTCATGCAGCTGAATGTCCCTAATGGACCCCAGTCTCCCCAGAACCCATCCATGGTCCAGTGGAGTCACTGTAAATACTACAGCATGGACCAGCGGGGGCAGAAACCTGGAGACCTGTACAACCCTGACAGCAGCCCACAGGTGAGTCCTGGCAAGGAGGGGACCAGATTCTTCTCAGGGAGTAATCTTTGTCGTTGACTGAGCAGCCTCTTTTTGAGGAAAATCACAAGACATAGAGGAGAGCATCTTATTTCAAAGTACCTAGGATCTGAGATGGCAGATGGGACACATACTTGAAAATGCTAAGAGAATACTTAAAATGGTATTTCAAAAAGTAGATATTAAAATAATACATACTAATTAAGGACTAGGGGGGCCGTTTGAAAGAGCAGCCTGACTTTGGCAGAGTTCAACAAGAGAAAGTTTCCTGAGGCAAGTGAATTTAAGCCAAGCTGTAGAAATAGCATCCAGAGAGTAATGTTTAGTGTTTGTGTGATGTGTGCTCTTTTCTCCCACAGGCCAACACACACATGAGCAGCAGCCCCGTCACATCTCCTGCCCAGTCTCCAGCACCCTCTCCTGTCACCAGCCTCAGCAGTGTCTGCACAGGACTCAGTCCCCTTCCCGTCCTCACACAGTTCCCTCGGCCCGGGGGTCCAGCGCAGGGTAAGGGGTCAGATTAGGGCTGACTGCTGTCGGATTGCCCTTCACATCCCATTCCCAAGTGGGGAGATTGAGAGGGTAGCAACAGGCAGGAGCCAATGTGGCTGGTCGTCCAACTCTGGGAGCCAGCTCTTTTTTTTTTTTAATCGTCATCAAAGGATATATGTATTGATTTGAGAGAAAGCGGAGGGTGGAGGGGAGACAGAGAGAGAGAGAGCAAGCAACATCAGTGTAAGAGAGAAACAGCAATTGGCTGCCTCCTGCTTGTACCCCGACAGGGATCAAACCCACAACCCTTTGGTGTACATGACGACACTCCAACTAACCAAGCCACCTGGCCAGGGTGAGCCAGTTCTTATTTTAACATCCCTGTTTAGACCAAGGACACTTTCCCATCTTTATTTTATTTTTTTAATATATTTTTATTGATTTCAGAAAGGAAGAGGGAGAGAGAGATAGAAACATCCATGATGAGAGAGAATCATGGATCAGTTGCCTCCTGCAAGTCCACTGGGGATCGAGCCCACAACGCAGCATGTGCCCTTGACCAGAATGGAACCTGGGACCTTTCCGTTTGCAGGCCGACACTCTCTCCACTGAGCCAAACCAGCTAGGGCTTGCCCCTCTTTAAAAGTGCCCCTAGCTATCTTGCTCCAGACCTTGTTTACGTATTTAATATTTACTACCAAGTAAGGTGACTGTGAGCCAGAGAATAGAAGTTCACTGAACTTTCTTTTTCTTTTTTTTTTAATGTTTTTTATTGATTTTTAGAGAGAGAGAGAGAATCATCTATGTGAGAGAGAATCATTGATCGGCTGCCTCCTGCATGCCCCCTACTAGGGATTGAGCCTGTAACCCAGGCATGTGCCCTGACTGGGAATCAAACCTGTGACCTGACTGGGAATCGAACCTGCGACCTCTTGGTGCATGGGATGACACTCAACCAACTGAGCCACACTAGCCAGGGCTTACTGAACTTTCTAATGAACGAAAGAGTTCAGCCCCTCAATTCTGAGTCTGAGGCCTGGGAGTATGGGCTGTGTCAGAAACAGCATGGTTTTAGAAGAGGGAATGCTGGGTTTGAGTCAAAAGACTTGGCGTCATATTCAAATAAGTAGCTTTGTAATGTTGAACATGTTACTTAAACTTGGAACCAGACCTCAGTTTTCTAATCCATGGAATAGCCTTAATCACAAATATGATGGGAATAATCTATCTGCTTTCTGCCTTGGTTGTTAGAAACAGTGTAAAAATAAGATGAGAATATAGTTTAAAAACTTTAAAGTGCTCTGAAATATATTTACCAACAATAATAGCTAACACTAATAGTGCTTCATATGTGTCAAGCATTGCTGTAAGTGCTTTACATATCTTATATTCATTTAACCTTCCCAACAACACTAATGAGAACATACCCGACATCCCATTTTCCATAACTGAGCCAGGATATGAACCCCAGGCAGTCTGGCTCCAAGTCTGCACCCTTGCCTGCTGCACCGTATGCTGACATGAGACATCCCTGGGTAAGAGATGGGGAGAATCTATATAAGAAATGAAAAACATGCCCTGGCTGGTTTGGGTCAGTGGATGGAGCATCAGCCCGCAGACTGAAGGGTCGCAGGTTCAGTTTCAGTTAGGGGCACATGCCTGGGTGCGGGCTCGATCCCCAGTAAAACGAGGGTAGGGGAGAGGCGTGCAGGAGGCAGCTGATCAATGATTTCTCTCATCATTGATGTTTGTATCTCTCTCTCTCTCCCTCTCCCTTCCTCTCTGAAATCAATAAAAATATATTTAAAAAAAAAAGAAATGAAAGACATTCATAAGGCTCTGTAGGTTTCCTCCAGGAACTTTTGTCTACAGTAGGCAAAACCCTTGAAGGATGATGGAACCTAATAGCCCCATTTGTCTGAAATACAGCTGAGACCCAAGCGATTTAGGAAGAGAGACAACTCTTAAATCAGTCATATGGGTACTCCTGTAATAGAAAAAGTAGAAACAGTATCCATCTCCAAAGCCCCCTGAAATCTCATAAAAATCACACCGTAAAGTTCAGACTCCTAGAAAACTATCTGCTCTTCCTTCCTAGGTGATGGGCGCTACTCCCTCTTGGGCCAGCCATTACAGTACAATCTGTCCATTTGCCCTCCTTTGCTCCATGGCCAGTCGACTTACACAGTGCACCAGGTAAGGGTGTCCCCCATCAGCCTTAGGACCATCAGACACCCCTTCTCATCCGGGCTCCTATTTCTGAGCCATCTACCTCAACCAGCAGAGCAGACAAGGGAGACAAACAGAGAGGATGGACAGAATAGGAGGAGCCCACTCCAGCACTCATTCTTCCCACTCCACTCCAGTGTCAACAGGCGGGGAGGTCTCTGTTTCTCAGTGGCCACTTGCTGGACAATCTGACTGCCTCATGGGATGGGGTCCTCAGGTTTGGGTGCTGCTCCTTAATCTCTCAGACAGACATTGGGAGGCAAGGCAATCAATGTTATCTACCAGGATGAGCATTATCTTTCCATGTTGAAGGGACAGAGTGGATTAAAGCATGGAAACCGGAGTAAGAGACAAGCACTCAAATCTGCCTCCACTGACCTGGGGACTACAGATGTCGGTGAGTGACAGGATGCTGAATCCCCAAGAGACTGTGCTCACCCCTCCAGGCCTACATTATCAGCCCAGGATGGCTGGGAAAGGCCAGCTTAGGGAGGAGAGTAGAAATGGGAGCCCTTTGTACTAAGAACAAGGAGAAGCTAGAGAAGTGAAGTATTTTTGTTCTTACCAAACTATTCCAGATCCTGGGGAAATGATAGTAAAAATTGGGAATAACACAATGCTGGGGTTGTTGAGCCTATTAAAAACTGAGGGTCTTCTGGGAGTGGTCCTGGCTTTAATCTAGGATGTCTACCTTTTGGTAATCCTATACCCAATTGAGGAGAAAATTGACAAGAGAATATGGGGGAGTGACTCTCCTCCTGTAGGCCTTCCATGCCAGGTATACAGATCTATCAGGATTTCCCCTATTTGGAGCAGTTTGCCAAAAAGGAAAGGAGGTGATAATAGAGGACTCTATTTGGACCAGCCTCTGGGAAGGGATCTGTGGACGTATTTCAGGTCAGGCTTTGACTTTGTGAAAGAACATCAGCAGAAGCCATACTTCCTTCACAGTAACAGCTCCATGAGTCTCTTCTGGTCTCCCTCTCTGGGCTGAAGAGGGAGTTTCCTAGTTTCTTCTAGTTGCCTTGATCAGCATCAGGATGGTGGGGAACTGGGCTGACTGGAGAAGGAGGAAAGGGCTAAGTGGAAAAGGCTAGGCTTTTGAGGACATAGTATGTAGACTTGGTCAAGTGAATACTTCTCTGCTGGGTCACTGTTCAGTCCTTCCTATTCTAACCCTCTCACAATGTCCTCTTTCCTCCTTTTCCAGTCCTGGGGCGGGTGCTGGAGGTGACAGATCTTCCTGAGGGCATCACTCGTACGGAGGCAGACAAACTCTTCACTCAGCTTGCCATGTCCGGCGCCAAGATCCAGTGGCTCAAGGATGCTCAGAGGCTGCCTGCCGGGGGTGGGGGGGACAGTAGTGGGACTGCTGAGAATGGTCGCCATGCAGACCTTGCTGCCTTGTACACCATCGTGGCTGTGTTTCCCAGCCCCCTGGCTGCCCAAAATGCCTCCCTTCGCCTCAACAACTCCGTGAGTCGCTTCAAACTTCGAGTGGCCAAAAAGAACTATGACCTGAGGATCCTGGAGCGAGCCAGCTCCCAGTAAATATGAGGGGAAGGGACTCACACAGCAGGGGTGGGGGCAAGGTGGATAATTCCCTGGCAGACCATGGACAGAGGGAGAAAGGAAGGCAACAGACCCAAACTGGAGCCTAAGACAGTAGGGATGAAGATAGAAACAGAGATAGACACAGTGGCACTGGACTCCTTACTCCCTCCATGGCCCCTCCCCCCTGGTCGGCCTCCCTCTGCTACCCCCTCCTTTCTCACCTCTTCTATCATTTTTTATCTCTTCTCCCACCAGGAAATGAATTTCTTTCATATTTTTTGGTCAGGTAGAATTGGGAGGGTTCTACACTCCCCTGTTCTCCTAATTTCCTTGCCATCCCAAGCTCCCTTTTCATTTTTGGTCTTTATGAATATATTTATATGGAAAGAATTAAGAAAAATGAAATTGATTTCCCTTTCTTCTCACTTTCCCCATCTTGTCACCCCAAGTCCCACAAAGTTAAAACTTGGGCCTCTCCCTATTCCCCCCCAGAACACTTGTATATTGTTTGTTTGAGGTTTGTGCCGCAGTAACAGACACAGTATTTAATTGCACATACAGATGTTTGCTAGGTATATTCACTGTAAATTTTATTTAATCTGATTTTTTGTTTGTTTGGGGGGGTTACTTGGGGGACGGTTGATTTTGTTTTTAAATATAAAAAAAATCTGTCAATCGGTCGTCAGTCCCTGTTTCTCTTTTGTTGTCATGGTGTGGGTAGGGGTTGGAGGTCCTGGGTAGGTACAGCTGCACAGAGTGGGAGTGATTTGATATGGGTTTGGATGGCCTTCCTAGCATCTGAACACATATATTAACACTGTTCCCTGTGTTCCAGCCTCCTCCTCACACATAATTCTGATAAGTGGCTGAGTCTCTGCTGGGGCCTTGGTTCGGAGCTCTGCCAACTCTGCCACTACCTGTGGTTCATCAGGGATAGCACTTCTCAGCTCTGCAGCTGAGTCCTTATCAGGAGCCTGAGAGACTTGACTGGCTGGGTGGCCTCCGGTTCCTTCCACTCTGTTAAATCTGTGACACTCATTTAGGGTCCCTGAAGGCTGAGCTGCAGAGGAGTAAGTGGGATCCAGAACTGGGTTGAATGCTAGCCTCTGACCTGTCCATCCAATCTGCTGAAAACTTCAGGGATGGAAGGCTTGGGCTTTTCTTCAATCCTAAAACCAGTCGATTGGCAGGAACAGAAGTAGATGTTTCTTACAATAAAAGTTACATCAGTTAAACTCGCAGTACCAAGGCCCCAGATGTGCTCAGCCGTCCCTGCTGTGCAGCTGAAGAAAGGTGAGGAGCCGAAGCAAGCTGGAGCTTTTCCTCTGAGGCTTCCCAGAGCTAGTCTATTGTTCAGCCTGTCAGACCAGAGTCATTAAAGAGCCCATGTACCCAGAACATCCAGCAGCCCCTTTTCAATCTCACCCACCCATTAAAGGAGGAAAAAAGCGGACATGACGAAGAACATTGCCCTGGAAATCTCTTGGGTCTGGGTAGCAGTGTCTCTAGCTAGGCTCCTCCAAAGCTTGTCTAACCCAACCTTCAACATAACCCTTTACTTGTACAGATACAAGGGATAAAATGGCACTATACTGTCACCTCCAAATTGCTCTCCTCTGAAATGGCGGTATCTCCTTTTTCAGCTGTGTCACACAGGGCAGGAGAAGCTGCGTGCCTGAGATAAGAATGCCTGATAACTCACTGACCCATCAGTTCATACACTGGGGCATCTGAGGAGGGAGATGGAATCAGAATCAAAATGACTCTGAATAGGAGGCCTGGCATCCTACCACCTCCAAGAGTTTGCAGTTCTCGTGGGGATATGATAAAAAAACTCTCTGAGTGGCAGCTATTCTTGCCTTCTATCCAGTGTTGAGGCCATCTGTGCCTGCTCATTAGACCCTCACTCCCCCGGAGTCCCCCAGTCTGGCTTTTTAAAATAGAAGTCCCTTCACCCTGAGGACAAGAGTTTAGAGGAATAGGGGGAAGGTGCCTCTGGGGACAGCTGGAGAGAACAGAGCTACACCACATGTTCTTCACTCCCTGACAAAATGTCAGGAAGATACCCCTCCAACTTCCCACAGAGAAGAAAGCAATCTAGTCTGGCCGATAGGGACAGCTCTGAAAATTCAAATTCTCCTTTCTAAAGGTTTGAGTTTAAATCTATGCTTGATTGTATAGACACATGGCAACAAGAAGAATAGCTGGAAAGTTGAAGGCCTAATTCCTAAAGAGGTCCAGGGAGGGTAGAATTGGGGAGATGTTTGGACCTCGGAGAAAGGAGATTGAAAAGCTTCATAATCAATCTTTACCTGCAGTCATTTAAAATCACCCCAATGAGTACACAGCATGAACACGGTCCCCTCCTGAATCCACCCAGTACTGACCTGCACACCACAGATGAGAAACCAGGGAACAGCAGCTCTGGGAGGTGGGAGGAGTTAGGGTCCAGGCCTCCCCCATATCCAATTTCTCCATGTCAGCTGTGTGGCTCAGCTGTCCACTTCACTCCAGCCCTGTCATTCCCTGACACCAAGGCAAGAGGCTAGGTCTACAAATACCGTCGTCTGGGTGGCTGGTGTGAGTTCAGAGGATACTGGGGGGGCTTAGCCCCCAAGGAAGAGGACCAGTCTTCCTCCAGTGCTCCTTCAAGACCGAAGAGGCTCCCTCTTCCCTCCACAGACTGAATTAACAGGGAATCCCAAACGTGAGTTGCCTCTTCATTCTCTCTCCATTTCCAGGACTGCTCACCCCAGCTTCCCCAATCCGTAGTCTATTCAGCTTCTTCATTTCTCTTGCCTAGGAGTAGTTTAGGTTTTAGGAGTGAAATTATTCTACTCCAAGATAAAGAGCTAGGATTGGAGTGGGGTCAAGGGAAAGGAGTAGTAAGGGAAGGAAAGGCTCACATTACTCTGAAAACTTAAAATAGCTGAGGCCTGAGGCAAGCTGGGAACTAGGCCCCCAGGGCTCAAGAAAGGAGTAGGGAGAACAAATGCCCCAGCCCATCCCTCCACACATCAACCTCCAGATAAAAGGAGATCTGGGAAGATGTGTCATATCTCTACGCCCTTAGATTCCCAGGAGAAACAAATACCTAAACCAGGCAGTCTTTGAGTACTGACTGTATTGGAGCTACAAATTTGGGGGTTGCACCTCAGAATGGACGGATGGGTTTTGGTTTGGGAAACTAGTGGGGAAGTTCTTCAGTCTGTGGGGCTTTTCTCTGGACCTCCATGAATCTTCCTATTCATAAACTCTGTGAAAAGATCTCTAATCAAATTTCTCCCAAAACCTCCCCTTCAAGGACCACCCTACTATAAAGGGACAGAAACACGGGAGAGAGAATGGCAGTCAGGGATTAGATGTCATAGTGGGGTCCAACCTCTTGCAGGATGACAGAAAAGAAGGTGCTGGAGACCCCTAAGCCCTCCCCAGCAGAGACTCGGCAAAGTGGGGTGAGTCAGGGCCTCTGACCACTGGGTGTGGGGAACCTGGGAAGCCATTGCGGCACTTGAAGAAAAGTGCTTGAATTGATCTCACTTGTATGCGCCTCCTCTGTTGTTAGAATGCCGGCCAGCATCTGCAGCCCCAATACCTCCTAATCCTGGGGTGCGCCGCTTGCCCCAAGCTAGAAAAATGTCTAGTGAGTTTCAGCTTTACCTAGTCTAGAGAGCATGACAATTCTTTTAACATCGGGTTTCCTTCATTCCCTCCTCCCTCTCCCTCAGCTACAGCGGCTGAAGCAGTTATTCAGGAAGGAATCTGCTGGGACAAAGGAGATGGAGCTTCCCCCAGAGCCCCAGGCTAATGGGGAGGCAGTGGGAGCTGGGGGTGGGCCCATCTACTACATCTATGAGGAAGAGGAGGAAGAAGAGGAGGAGGAGGAGGAGCCACCCCCAGAACCTCCTAAGCTTGTCAATGATAAGCCCCACAAATTCAAAGATCATTTCTTCAAGAAGCCCAAGTTCTGTGATGTCTGTGCCCGGATGATTGTGCGTGAGTCACGAAGGGAAGGAGAAAGCATGTGAGGTTGAAGGCAGGGGACTGGGAAGGGTTAGGAGAGGAGTATTTGTGTAGCAGACAGGCTGTGGCAAGATTTGGCTTTAAAGCAATACTGTTAGAGCCTGAGAGTGTGGGGTCCCACACAGAAAAGGAACCTTTGCGCTATAGTAGCAGCAGTGGCACAAAGGGAGGGGGAAGCAGGAACCTCACCCAAATGTTCTCCCCTCTCCCAAGTCAACAACAAATTTGGGCTTCGCTGTAAGAACTGCAAAACCAACATCCATGAACATTGTCAGTCCTACGTGGAGATGCAGAGATGCTTCGGCAAGATTGTGAGTGGGCTTTGGGGAAAGAAAATAGAGAGGAACATGTTGCCGGCTACACCCCTGCCAGTCTCTCCTCGGGTCACCCCCTCCATTTCCCTGCTTTTTATTTCTCAGCCCATCTCTTACTTCAGAAGGGGGTGAGCACTCATGGGAGAAATGGGGTTCTGGGTCCTGCCTTGCTCTTTCTGATGCTTTTCATCCTACCCTACAGCCCCCCGGTTTTCATCGGGCCTACAGCTCCCCACTCTACAGCAACCAGCAGTACGCTAGTGTCTGTAAGTGACTCATATGGAACTGGAGGGAATGGGCAAGTTTAGATATGGTTCCAGCACACCTCTCGATTTAGAAACCAAATTCCGAACCAGAAAGATTCTCCATCCCATGGTTCTCTCTCAACCTAATAGTCTAGCCACCTTGGATGCAGGGTCGATATTCCCCTATTGGATAGCTGAGGGAGATGAGATTTAGCTAAGTCTCCACACAGCTAGCAAGAGGCAGAGCCAAGGTGGAATCTTCATCAAAATCTGTGCTCTGCATATGCAACACCATTTCTAAGTGAACAAGGATTCTCAACTGTACTCACCCTTGTTACAGAAGAATGCCAGACTTAAGGCCAGACCCAGAGCTATGGACATCCCGGGCAGATTAATAGTTTAGCAACCCTTAACATTTGTAAGGTGACCAGATTTTAACATTGGTAAAGCGGGACACCATTGACTGGGGGGGAGGGAGGTTCTTTTTTTAATTTTTTATTATTACTTAAAATATTACAAAGAATAGTATATATGTCTCTTTCCAAAAATCAAGACTTTTTAAAATGCCACGGGACGCGGGACGCGGGACAAATTGTTAAAAATCGGGACTGTCCTGCCAAAAGCGGGACGTCTGGTCACCTTACATTTATGTTGAGGTGAAGCTAAATTCTGTGAGGAGTGTGGGTGTAAAAAGAAGGGTCCGTTGGCACAAGCACCCCTGCTTGCACATGCCATTCAGTGGGACTAAAAAGCCAGCAGTTAAAGGACCACTCTCCTGAGAAGGAGAATGGGAATTCTGAGCATTCCCCGACGCCCAAGCCACTTAGTAAAGTTGACTTTCCAACATCATATAATGAATGCTCTGCCTGGAAGGAGTGCTGGTAAATATTTTTCTCCATTACATTACATTTCCAGTGATTTTTTAGAGCTCTTTATAGATTGATGATCTAGGTATGCCCAGACGACAACTTCCCTGATCCTACACACACACACACACACACACACACACACACACACACACACAGTATCTATTCAATCCCACCTCTCCCTTACTTAGGAGGTCTCTCTTTCCTCCAGGCCTTTCCCTGCCTCCCCAATAATGTCTTCTTTCTTCTCCCATTCCCACCAGCTGCTGCAAATCGTAATGACCCTGTGTTTGAAACACTGCGCACTGGGGTGATCATGGCAAACAAAGAACGGAAGAAAGGACAGGCAGATAAGAAAACTGTGAGCATACCTCCTACTAAGTTCCCTTCCAGAGACCCCATATCTCCTCTCTGGAAAGCCGAAAAAATTTAGGGATCCCTTTCCCCTAAAATTGCACATAACCCAACAGACAGATTTTTGCATACAATTTTAGAGGGCCTCAGGTTAAGAACTCCTGCCATAGCATGCTTTTTCTCCAGGAACTCCCTTGTGAAACTGTCAGATGAATCACTATAACCAACTGAAGGCTAGACCCTGGACCCCTGGCATTGTTAGACAACAGAGGCAAGAGCTGTGCTTTTGGATTCAGGGAACAGAATTTGCCCAGTAATTCTAGAGTTATATAAGAGTCCATGAAGATCATCTGGTCTGACCCATTTATTCTATAGATGAGGTATCTGAGGCACAAACTAGTGGCCAAAAGTAGCTTCATTTCCTTTTATAATAGGACTAGAAGCCCAGTGCACGGATTTGTGCACTGGTGGTGTCCCTCAGCCTGGACTGTGCCCTCTCACAATCCGGGACCCCTGGGGGGATGTCGGACTGCCGGTTTTGACATCCCGCAAAGGATGCAATAGTGCACAAAGTGGCAGGTGGCTGAGTAGGAGCCTGAGCCTGGGCCAGGTGCTGCTCCCGTTCATTCCTGCCCTGCTACACCTGCCACCACTCAGCGCTGCTGTGGGGGTGGGACAGGCTCATGCTGTGGCAGCTGCACTCACCAGCCATGAGCCCGGCATCTGGCGCCTGTCAGTCCGCTGAGTGGCGCTCCCACTGTGGGAGTGCACTGACCACCAGGGGGCAGCTCCTGCATTGAATGTCTGCCCCCTGGTGGTTAGTGCACATCATAGCGACTGGTCATTCAGTTGTTCAGTCATTTGGTTGCTTAGGCTTTTATCCTATATAATAAAAGCATAACATTGAAATTGACCATCCCTTCGGGACACCTAAGCTACACCCACCAGCCATCAGAGCGACTGCATGCAAATTAACCCAGCCAAGATGGAGGCCAGCACTCACAGAGCTGAGTAAACAGGCAGCTTCCGTTGCAGCAGGAGTGAAACTGTTTGCCTGGCCGCTGGGTTTCTCCTGGCTCCAGGCAACAACATATTTGCAACATTGTCTCAATCATAGAAGTCTCAGGAGCTGAAGCAAACAGCAGGCCAGGCCCGACTACTAAGGGCAACATTGTTTCATTATAGAAGCCACAAGCTGAAGCAGAGAGGAGGTTTCATTACCTGCCTAGGCCTCTGCTTAAAGGAACAGTGTATCAATTATAGAAGATAAGTAAACCCCAGAAACCTGCTTCCAGGCAGCCTTGCTGGGACATTGGGTCAATGGGAGCTGTGGGCAGCCTGAAAGCCTGAAAGTGCCCCTCAGCCTGTCACCCACGCTGGCCACACCCCAATGGGGTGAGGGATGCCACTGGGGGGCTTGGCCAGCCTGCAAACAGCCATCAGCCCCTCACCCAGGCTGGCCAGGTATCCCAGTAGGGGCCCAAAACCTGAAGGGGCTGTGGGAAGCCTGAAAAATGGCCCTCAGACCCACACCCAGGCTGGCCACACCCCAATGGGGTGAGGAATCCCACTGGGGGGCTTAGCCAGCCTGCAAACAGCCATCAGCCCCTCACCCAGGCTGGCCAGGTACCCCAGTAGGGGCCCAAAACCTGAAGGGACTGTGGGCAGCCTGAAAACAACCCTCAGCCTGTCACCCAGGTTGGCCACACTCCAATCGGTTGAGGGTCCACACTGGGGGGCTTGGCCAGCCTGCAAACAGCCATTAGCCCCTCACCCAGGCTGATCATGCACACCAGCAGGTGGACATCCCCAGAGGGGTCCCAGACTGCGAGAGGGCACAGGTCGGGCTGAGGGACCTCCCGAGTGCACAAATTTTTGTGCACCGGGCCCCTAGTATATATAAATTACTAGAGTCATAATGCCATAGATGCATTCAGTTCAGCAAGGGGTTTGTTAGCATATCCTTATATATTTCTGGACAACCATAATGGACCAATGTAGATAACGGTTATGGTTAGATGGAATCCTAAAATTGAATGAATGACAGTACCCAAAGGACCCTCGTCCTTTAGGGAGTGTACAGCTACAGGAAGATTTCTGATGGCTCATAACATGATTTTGTCTTTGGTCCTCACCTATGAACATTTTTCTCACTGGTGCAAATGAAGATATAAATGGTGTACCCATCAAGTTTGTGGGAAACATAGAAGGAAAAAATACATTGAATAATATATTCAGAAATCTTATAGACTAGAAAAAGGCCCAGCACCAATCATTTGAAATTTTGTAAGGAGAAATGTATTTATCTGTTCTTGAATCAAAAAAAGCAACAACAAAAAACAAAAGACACACACACCACTATCACCAACAACAAATCAACTGCACAAAAACAGAACTAGAAATCTGGCTTCAAAGTAGTTGATATGGAAGTTGGGTGCAAATTAGGGATTTCTGTGGAGGAAGCTATGACTGTAAGGCACTAACAATATGATGTAGCTGCTTCCAGAAAGGCTAGCACATTAGGGTTCTGTTTTCTTAAGGGAATTATAAAAGCTGTGTTGTCCATTTTTCTCTTATACACTGAAGTATTTTTAAGGACAGACATTATAGTAAAGGGCATAGAACTGGGATCTTGAGGAATGATTTGAAGGGACTGAGAATAATTAGAGGGGGGAAAGGCAGGAAGGACATGTGCTGACATGTCCTCAGATCTTTAAAGGGACTATATTGGTTCTATATTCCTCCAGAAAGCAAATCGGGCCAATGACTAATAGTTACAGGGAGACTGGCATAGGTTTAATATGGGGAAATGTCCTATAAATAAATTGCATGGGCTTATTTTGAAAGGGAGGGGCCTCTGAGATTTCGGGGCCTTAGTATCCAGTCCCTGTCATTTGCTACATTCAAGCACAATGTGGGTGGGCGACCCGCCCGGATGTTTTAGAGAAAGTCTCTGCATTAGGCAGGTGATTGAATAGATATTTTCTCCAAGACTCCTTCCAACCCTGTGGTCCTATTATTCTCTGTCCTGACTGGAGAGCCAGGGCAAGCATGGGTTTCCCAGACAGCATCTTCCTAACTCTGTTGCACCCTCTAGCCTTTAGCAGCCATGATGGAAGAGGAGCCAGACTCGGCCAGACCAGAGGGAGGCAAAGCCCAGAATGGTGAGTGACTCCCACCTCCATCCACAGAGATGGAGGCAGTCGGGGGTCAGCAATGGCATCGGGAAAGGACAGGAAAGCGTTTGCCAGATTTGGAGAGAAAGGAGGCCTCATAACCAAAGGGTAAGAGGGTGAGGGCTACCCTCCAGGAACCAGAGACAATTTGTTTCTTATCCCAGGAAACCCTGAAGGGGATAAGAAGGCTGAAAAGAAGACACCTGATGACAAAGTGAGGCTCCTTTCTCCCTGCATAGAGCCCAGTCCTTTTCCCCACCCGGTCTGACGCCACTCTCCATCTCAGCAAGAGCTCAGACTGCCCCCCCCCGGGTTCCTATTACCCTTAACTGCCTTCTCCACCACCTCACACACACAACTAATGCATTCCTCTTAGTTCAGGGACCTGGGAGAGTAGGAATAGAGTGTGTCTGAAGAATGCTCCTGCCTTGGTCTCCTGCCCCTCAAAGTGGGACAGAGGAGCCCTGAGACTCATCACCCCCTTTCACCCCCAGCACAAGCAGCCTGGCTTCCAGCAGTCTCATTACTTTGTGGCTCTCTATCGGTTCAAAGCCCTGGAGAAGGACGACCTGGATTTCCCGTGAGAGGCCTTAAGATTGGGGTGGGGGTATGCTGGGAGCCCAGCTCCCTCTGGGAAAGAAAAGAGGGGAAGGGGATACTCGGGTCTTGGAACTTATTGAGGCTGGACCTGGGTACAGCCAAGGGACTGGATACTAAGGCCCCTAAATCTCAGAGGCCCCTCCCGTTCCCTGCCAGGCCTGGAGAGAAGATCACGGTCATTGATGACTCCAATGAGGAGTGGTGGCGGGTAAGAGAAAGGACTGAGGGCGGGGTGGGACATGGGTTGAGTTTAAAAGGCTGATTCTCCCTACCATCTTCTCTAGGGGAAAATAGGGGAGAAAGTCGGATTTTTCCCTCCAAACTTCATCATTCGGGTCCGGTCTGGAGAACGTGTGCACCGGGTAACAAGATCCTTCGTGGGGAATCGCGAAATAGGACAAATCACCCTCAAGAAGGACCAGGTTAAAAAAAAAAAAAAAAAAGACCAGGTAGCTCTAGTGCCCCAACCCAACCCCAGGCCGGGAGGCTCCTCTGCAAACTACACTCCATTAATGACACTAGGAAAGGCCTCCGTGACTCCGGGCTCCCCTGCTCTCCCCTACAACTGTTTTCCCTTGATTTCTCTCCTCCCTAATCCTTTAATCCTAGATCGTGGTGCAGAAAGGAGATGAAGCTGGCGGCTACGTCAAGGTCTACACCGGCCGCAAGGTGGGGCTGTTCCCCACCGACTTCCTGGAGGAGATCTAGGCGTGCGGGCCGGCGCCTGCTGGCGGGGAGACCCGGGCCGGGTTCTGACAGGCCCCGTGGAAGCTGGGGAGGAAAAGGAGTGGACGCAACTCTGCTGCTGAGTAAGGGAGGAGCGGGAGGGCCCGCCAGAGCGAGACGGGGCTCCTGGGAGGGGACTGGTTCCCGCCCTCCTCCCTCGGCTATGCCGTCGGATACTCGTGCCTAGAACAGCCTTTGAAAGCTGGAAAAAAATGCGTTTCCACTAGGAGGCGCCCTGGGTTGCGGGGGTGGGTGGGAGGCGAACTGTTGAACGTTGTGAATTTATTAAAGTTTTGACAAAAGTTAGAAAAGTTTGTTCTTTAACTTGGGGCCGAGGAGGAAGGAGAGGGCCTACGAAGTGGTGGGAAATCCTCCCCAACAGTCACATTTTGCTGCCGTCGGGTAACCTGAAACCCGCCTGGGCTGAGGCCGGTGGGAGTGGGGAGACAGGGCGTCCGCCAGCGGAGGCCTCTGTAGTCGGTACGGAAAAGGGCGGGGCGGGGGTCACGGCCGCGCGCCGCCGGGGCTCGGAGCCGGAGCTGGCGGCAGGGTAGGTGCCCCTAGCTTTTGGCCATTTAGCCGCGGACAGCCCCTTCCATTTCCAAACCTGGCTCAGCGCCGAGCTGGGCCGCCAGGGGGCGGTGCAAGATCTCGGTTGGAGATCGAGGGACGGGGGCCGAGGTGGCGGGGAGAGGAGAGAACCGGAGACGAGGAGCCGGAGACCCGGGGCTTGGGAGAGAGTGGGGTGCGTGCCGTCTCCATGGCAACCCCTCCTCCAGTCCTCCGGGAGCCGGCGAGCGGGGCCCGGGGGCTTACCCCTCCCGCGCGGCCACGCCCCTGCCCTGACAGGTACCCAGCGAGAGGGCGCTGGGCAGACAGCTAAAGGGCTCGCGGAGAACCCCCCTGCGGCGCGCCGTATGCAAATGTTTTCATTTGCATATGTAGACATGCAAATATACCGGCCTTGGTCAGGGTGGCAGGTGGCCGGGAGCGGGAAGGTGTGGAGAAGGGAGCTGAAGGAGCTTAGGGACCTGGGAGCGGACCAGTGAGAGGCAGCCTGGGGTGGTCGCTGGAGAGGAGTCTGCGGAGGGTCCTGAGCTTGATGGCGGATGGGGGGAGGGTCAGCGTGGCCAGCCAGGAGATCCTCTTCTCCTGCCCGCTGTCTGCCAGGCCTGAGGTTGGCACCGCCTAGCAAGGTTGGCAGCGGGAGCCCAGGCACCATCTGCTGCTGGCGGGAAAGGGTGGGGGAAGGACAGAGGCTCAGCTGGGCTGGGGAAAAGGAGGGCCCGGGACGGGCGTGCCCCCCTTCCTTCCAGAAGGCTGAGGTGTGGTGGGCGTAGGGAAACACACGAGAGGACTCATTGCAGAGCCGGGTTCTGTCTCCTGTTCCTTTGCTCTTGACTGTACAGGATTCCTTGGGGGGTGCGGGGTCATAAAGGAAGACTCAGGGAGCGCCCCTTTGATCATGCTTGGGTTGGAAGAGCAGCAGACCACAGGCCTCCGCCTCCCACCCCACCCCCACCCCCACCCCCACATACAAATCAAGCCTTTTGCCCCCATCCCTCCCCGGGCGGGATCTGCCTACCACGAATGGGCAACAACTAGGGCTTGGGTCCTATCTCTTCATCAAGCAGTCTGAGGGACTCAAAACCAGAGCCCCTGAGATCCTGGAGTGGGGCCCCCCCACAATGCAGAAGCAAAACCAATTTACTGGCTCATTGGGCGGCGATGCTGGTGTGGGGGTACTGAGACAGAGAGCGGCTGTTCTCCCCCCACCACCACCACTCGGGGGGGCACCCCCCTTCCCCGCCTCGCAGAGCCGGCAGCTGTCCCTAATTAGAACGGCGCTTTAATTGGATTTATCAGCAGTTAATAGGAAATTAAGCAAAGGGCCCGAGAGAGGGAGGGCAGAAGGAGCGGGAAGGCCGGCTGTGCAGAGCTGGAAGGACGGGTTCTGGGGTGCCAGTGCTGGAGACACAAGGCCCAGTATCATGATTGAGCCCCGTGGTCATGCCCCGACCCCCAGTACTTGCCCGCTGGGTTAGCCCTGGCCCACTGGCAAAGAGCTGTTCTCAGGAGAGGGAGTCGGGAACAACAGAGACCCTGTGGGGGCCCCCAAAGCCCTCTACTCCTGCCAGCGGCCACCTGGGTGATGGATAATGCTGCCTCACGCTGCAAAGGTCATAAGTCTGGGCCAAGGAACAGGCTGAATCAAAAACAGACCAGAGGGGGAGCCAGGTTATTAGGGTCCAAGATACAACCCCCATTCTTCTCTTCCCCAGTGCGCACCAACTCATAGCAAAGGACACGCCCTTGAGGTCAGAAGATTGGGCAGCACAGGGGCTGAGGGGGATATGGACTGAACCTCTCTTCCACCCCCTGCCGCCTGGCTGTGTTGAGGACCCTGGGAGTGTTCCTGCACAGCCACCCATGTCCCTCTATAGCTCCTGCTCCTGCTTTTCTCCCCAGCTGCTGGGGCTGGGGCTGAGGCAGGGGTTGGGGTTGACTGAGGCCTGAGGGGCCCGGCGTCTGCACCACCTGCCCTGGAGGCCAAGGAAGGAAGCTTCAGGCAGTCAAACAGGGTGCAGGGTCAATAGCCCCAGGCGCCTCCTGTCAGCAGGCCCTCCTGCCATCAGGACCTCATTATGCAGCTAGAATAACAAGGCTTCCAGCAGGGACTCCAGCCACCTCTCCACCACACTCCTCCACCGCCGGCTGGGCTCCTGCACGAGTGTGGGTGCCAACCTCTGGATGTGTGGGGGTCTCTGTGCCCTTGGCATCTATGGGTGTCTATGTCCCTGGTGTGGTGTGTGTGTGTGTGTGTGTGTGTGCTCCAAAAGGTGTGAGGTGTGTGCAGGTTGGTGTGTGCCCCTGTACCCTGAATTCGCATCTGTCTTGTCACCATTCTGTCCCACTCCCCCCCAACTTCTATTATTTTTGTCAGTCAAAGCCCCTGGGTGTCTAGGTGTGCACATGTGCTTCGGCGTGTCTGCGCATTCTTCACGCCTGGGTGTGTCCCGCGTAGGCAATTCCGTGGGTCTCTGCCCGCCGGGACTGTGTCTGTGTGAGAATCAGGAAGAGCCTCTCGCGACTGTGTGTCGCCCTGGCATCTACCCTTGCAGGTGCGCGCGCCTGTGCCAGCGCGTGGGCGTGCGCCGGGGTGTGAACCGGCGGCGGCGTGCCGCCGACAGACAGGGTGACGCAGGCGCGCTCTGTGTGTGTGTGCGTGTGTGTGTGTGTGTGCGCTCCGTGTGTGTGTGTGTGTGTGTGTGTGTGTGTGTGTGTGCGCGCGCCCGGCTGCCTTTCCCACCCCCGCCCCCTCCGAGCTCCAGTCCTCTCCTCTCCGGGCGGGCTCAGCTCCGCCGGCCGCATCATCTCCATCCATTATTGAAGAAACAGCCGCGTCCGCTCCAATCACATCAACAACGCCCGCCCCCCTGGGTTCCGCTCGCCCCGCAGCCCCTCTGGGTGCCGGGAGAGGGAAAGACGCGGCGCAGCGGGGGCACCAGCAGGAGCGGGCTCCTGACCCGGTGCCCCGAGCCGGGCCAGGCACCGGGACGCCGGGGTCCCCGGCGGAGAGTGCTTTGCATAAACAGATGGCGCGGGCGTCTTTGTCTCGCTCCCTCGCTCCCTCGTTGGCTCCTCGAGCGGCTCCCGGCTCCTCCGCCGTTGAGCTGATGCAATCGTGACCGTCTCAGAGCCTCAGGACCCGGAGCCCTTCAGAGCGGCAGCGAGGGTCAGGGGCCTCGGGGCTCCCGAGCAGATGCTGGGCGCCGTGTCTTCCCTCCAGGGCTCCGGCCCCCGCGCCCCACGGCCGCAGAGGGAAGACGGAGCCGGTGCTGCGGTGACGGGCATGTGGAGGCGACCGGAAAGGGGACCCCAGTCAGTGCCCCGAGGGGTCCCCAGGCTGCCCCGTAGGACTGCTGCAGCCCCCACCACTCAGGAGCAGCAAGCCAGAGAATAGGACTCCAACCCGTGAATGGGAGGGAAAAGACAGATAAAGAGCGACGGAGAGGCATTTGCAGCGAGAGACACAGCGAGGCAGAGAGATGGAGGGAAGGAGCGACAACAGAGAGACAGAGAAACAGCTGCAGAGGGGACAAAGCCAGGGAGAGACAGCAGCCAGATGATAAGGAACGGAGACACACAGATATACACAGAGACACCGAGACAGACAGGGCCCCGAAGAAAAAAAGGCAGAGCGAGTAGGACAGGCAGGGGCAGAGGGCAGTCCCTGGACAGAGACGGAGCTCCCCTCCTCCTCCTCACCCCCCCGGGACTCCCCATCCTGAACCTGGGGTGCCCGAGGCTGGTGAGGTGGGCGCTTCCGCGTCTCCTCTCCGCACCCTGCACCCCGGCCCCTGCGGAACCCACTGCCTCGGCCGCGGGAGTGGCAGGAGCGGCGGGCGGGGCGCGAACCACACTCTGGGAGCCGACTAACCAGCCGAAATGCAGTGGGGCGCAGGCCCGACGCGGCCCGACAGGGGGCGTCCGAGGCATCTCCCCTGAGCGCTTAGCAGCAGCTCGGCCTCCAGGGGGCGCCCGCGCCCACGGCCCCAGAAGTCAGCTCACGGGGCCCAATCCAGCTTCTTCTAACCTACGGCTGAGCCGCCTGCCCGCCGAGTAGGGTCCTGCGCGCTTTAGCGTTCCGAGTCCAGTCGCGGCGGGACCCCGGCCCGCCCCTGGCCACTTCGAACCGCTGCTCATGACTTCTGCGGCCCCTCACCCGCGGGGTCGGTTGGGCCTGAATCCTTTCGGTGGGAAAGTGCAGGGAGGTGGAGGGGGGGCCGGACTGGGAACTGGAACCAGAGCTCTGTTGGGCCTTAGAGAGCCTGATCCAGAGAAAGGAGTGGGCTTAGAAGTAGAGGCACAAAGAAGGTGGCACCAGAGGCAGATGGAAGGTCAGGGAGCCCCGGAGAGTCCAGATCAGAAGCAAAAACGCTGGGAGAGAGGGCGGAGGCGCACGCTGGAGGCCTGCGGCGGCTCAGGGAAGGGAGCGGGCACAGGATTTGGGACCTGCTAGGCCAGGTCACTGGGGTGCACAGGAAAGGACCTCGGAAGGCGGAAGGCGGGCGATGACCCGAGAATAAAGGGGTGCGGCGTCGGGGCCAGAGGCCCCCTCGGCTCCCTGGCGCACCAGCTGCGCCGCGTAGAGCCGCCAGGCGTGCAGCCTAGCTCTGGCCCCTCCAGCTCGAGCTCTGGGATTGATTGTCCTACAGGACAGCCTGGGGACACCTCAAGGCACTGACTGCGGTCCCCTTTCCGGCCACCCCAGAGACTGGGAGCTGGGGTGCCGCTCTAGGCTCTGACATCCCTTCAGTCAGTTCCCCTTCCCTGCCCCCCACACGCGAGTCTCGGTCTCTTTGTTTTCGTGTCTCTGACACTTTATCTCATTATCCGCTGGAGGGAGGCCCTATCCTGGAACCCCGAGGCCTAATTACAGCCGCACTTGTCAACGCAGGGGACAGGGGAAGTATCAGCGCCAGGGAAAGGAAGGAAGCCCCCAGGAAGGGCCCCTCCCCCCTGTGCTCAGGTCCCCAGAGGGGTGTGCACCGGTCACCCTGGCCCCAGCCGCCACAGGGCTGTGGAGGGAGGTGGGGAGCTGGCGGTATCTGGCTGACCAGGGGGAGGCAGGGAGGGAGAAAGCGGTGGAGGTTAGCGTGGGAGTGGGAGAGGTAGTTAGGGTGGGGTCCTGGTCCCTGAAACCCCAATTCCCCAAAGATGGTGAGAGCCTTCTTACCCTGACAGCATAGCATGGAGGGGGGCGGCAATCAGTTGCTTGCCCTGCACTTCTGTTCGTGTGTCTTGTTCTCTTTCCTCCTTCAACATCTTGTCTGTCTTTCCTGAACTGGTTTTCTCACTCCCTTCTCCTCCTCTCTGTCACAGCCAGAGGCAGAGAGTGGCCTCCTTGGATGGCTGCCCTTTCCCCTTCCCCAAGGGAGGCAGCGCAAGCAAGTTTCTCCAGCCCCAAACTGCTTGACTCTGTCCTGAGCATTGAAGATACCTCCAGCTCCCCTGGCCTCAAGCACTGTTCCAGGCTAATCAGAACGCAACTGGGAGAACCACCCTGAGCTGGGGGGGGGGGCAGTTTTAGCTCTTCTGTTGGACTGTCTGTCCCCCCCTCCTCCCACTACACTGTGGTGGGGACAGAATCAAGGTCTCCAGCACCTGCTGGCTCCTGGATGCTCTGGAGAAGTGATTGTCAACCTTTTCATCTCATGACATACACACAAACTCCTTAGTGAGGTTCTGCAGCACGTGTGTGTATGTATGTGTGTATGTGTATGTATATTGTGTATATGTATGTATGTGTATGTATATTGTGTGTATGTGTGTATGTATATTGTGTGTATATGTGCATATATGTGTATATGTAGAGTGTGTGTGTGCATATGTGTGTATGTGTATGTCTGTCTGTATGTGTGTATGTGTATGTGTGTATATGTGTGTATATGTATATTTGTGTGTGTGTATGTTGTGTGTGTGTGCCAAAGTAGGTATAACTGATTCATTCACACCCGATGGCTATGGTTGTGTTGACTGTTGTCATTTTTTAAATTTGACAACATAAGGGAAAAGAGGTCCACGCCCCTGACTCAATAGTCAGGTATTGCATATTTTAAAAGTTCTTGCCACACAGTGTGCAGGGGCACCCGGTTGGCAATGGCTGCCCTGGGTGTCAGGGAAGCATTGAAGTTGCCCTTGCACATCCCTGCCCTCCAGGTGCCCCTTGTGAGCACTTCACGCCGCACTTCTCCGGGGGTCTGTCTGCCAGCCTGTGGGGGGGGGGTCTCTGCTCCCTCCCCCCACTCCTGGATCTCCTCTCAGAGTCTGGGAAGCCTGGGAAGCCTCTCCCTAGAATCAACCAAAAGCCCCAAGTATGAGGTGTCCCTGTGGGCCGGGGGCGGCCTCCGGAGGGGAGGGTGGGGGAGCAGAAATCCCTCAGCTCCTGCTCAGAGCCTGGAACTGGGGAAGAAGTGGAATGAGGAGGGAGGGGGTAAGTTGGCTGCAGCAGGCTGGGCTGGGCAGGGCTGGGCTGACCCCTCCCCAGCGAGGGGCGGGACCCCAGGAGGAGCCAGGGAGCCGAGCCCCAAAGAGGACCAGACACGGAGAGGCGAGATGGCGGGAACCGGTCTCGGGGGCCGCCTGTACCGGCAGATCAAGAGACATCCCGCGGTGAGTTGGATGATCCTAACGCCTAACTTTTTCCGCTCCCCCAGCGCTCCCAGTTCCCTCTTGCCTAGCCCGCCCAGGGTTCTAACCTCAACTCCCCCTGCAAGTGCCCCCCCACCCCCGTGTCCCCTGCATCCCCCTCGGAGAGGCTTGCTGTGGGGTGAGGGACAGAGCCGGGGCTGTGGAGCATGAGGTTCCAGTCCCCTCCCCCAGAAGGGAGGGAGCACGGGTCTGAGGCAGGGTGGGGGCTGTCAGGGCGACGGGGAACTGCGGGGAAGGGGTGGGCAGGGGAGGGGACCGACTGACAGTGTCCCGGCCCTTCCGCAGCTCATCCCCATGATCAGCTTCATCGGCCTGGGCATGGGCAGCGCTGCGCTGTACTTGCTGCGGCTCGCCCTGCGCAGCCCCGACGTCTGGTAAAGGCCTGGCTTGGGACGTTGGCTGGGGTCGGGGATGGGGCAAGACGGGGCAGGAAAGAGGGGCCTCTCAGGAATGGTGGGGGTCGGTGGGCCTGGAGGGATCCCCCTGCAGCGCCCTGGCCCCTGTGGCTCCAGTTGCCCCGGCTGCCATGGCAACGCCGTTGTGCCGCAGGCGGCCTGTGGGTACCTCAACATCCCTGCGGGGCCTGGGGATGTGGCCAGGCAGCTCTGGGGGTACGGTAGGGGCCGGGGTGACGACGAGGCTCCACTGCCCGCCCCCCGCCAGAGGCAGTGTGGGTGGGGGCCTTCTGAACGCATCAGGACAGCCCCATATTGTCAGAATTGGGACACATCGCATACGCCCAGCCCCTCGATCTCTGCTGGGTTGGCCTAGGGAGGCGAGGTGCCCTGGGGGTCCCTGGGTGGGGGGTCAGGCCCTCATCTGCTCTCGCTCTGACAAGGTTGACAGCCTTCTAGTCTCCTCCGCAACTGCTAATGTTCCCCCTCCCCGTCAGCCTTTGGGAAATGCCCCCCCAGGGTAGGGCTGGGGTGGGGGATGGAGGCAGAGATGCTGGTGTCACCGGAGGCGCTGGGGTCCTAGTTCCCACAGAGAAACCCTTCCCCGCACTCTCCACAGCTGGGACCGAAAGAACAACCCGGAGCCCTGGAACCGCCTGAGCCCCAACGACCAGTACAAGGTGCCTCCAGGGGTCCTGGGGCTGCACCTCCGTCCTCTCCTCTCTCGGCCCCTGGGGCGACCCCTTGGCGTCCCCCCTCCCCCCAAAGGGAGGCCTGGGCACTCAGTGCAAACCCCCCACCCCCAGTTCCTTGCAGTTTCCACGGATTATAAGAAGCTGAAGAAGGACCGGCCAGACTTCTGAGCCAGCTGCCTCCTTCCTGCCACTCGGCCCTGAGCCTCCTGGGCGCCTCTCACACCCTGTCCAGCCCCTGCGTACACAGGCCGGGTTCCCACGCTGCAGCCGGACGGCGGCTCCCCCCCTTCCCTCGCGCCCTGCAGCGGAAGCACCCCTGACCCTCGGCTGCAGTCCCACGCAGGGGGGTGCGGGTGGGAGAGTTAGGGGGTGGGGCCCCAGTGGGTTCACTCAAAGGGCTGCAGGGGCCTCACAGGGTGTGGCGCAGGCTACGTGAGGAGCGTGGCAGCCGTGAGCCAAGAGCAAGCACGGGCCTCTGCGCCAGGCGACGTGGCAGGCCGCGCGTCTGCCCGGGCTCTGGGCGCCCTCCCAGGGAGGCGCTGCTCTAGCTCCATTGGGCTCCTGGCCTGCGGCCCAGCCCGCTCTGGAGGAGGCACCTCTCCGCCCAGGCAGGGGCAGTGCGCGGTTTCCTGCGACTCAGGAGGCGACCCGCACCCCCTCCAGCCTCGCACCTGGGCCTCCCCTGCCATCCACCCCTCCTCGCTCCCCTCTGTCCCCTGGGATCAAACAGAAGCAGCCATGGGCAAAATACAATTTCATTTAACAAATTGAATTTGCTGCGCCTGCTAATCACGTCTGGTGTCGCCTCTGATCAGAGACAGAGAGAGGAGGCTGCAGCCCCCGGGGGTCCTTGCGGTGGTTGTGGGAGGGAATCCGGGAACCACACATGGAGGGAGACAAACCATCACCTGCCCCGGGGCTGCCGGCTCCCACATGAATAGATGCTGGGGCCGGTTAGCATTTTATTAGATAAAAACAGAAGGAGGGTGCCCACCATCCCTTCCTCTGGCTCCCGAGGGTGACGCCCCTTGTCCCCAAGAACTAACAGGGCGTCCATAACACTGAGATGACGGAACTGTTAGGGCAGAGAGCCCCCAGCCTCCTCCTAAGTTTTCTTACAAAAAGGAATTCCAGCTACAAATCCTGGGAAGGGAACATTTGTCTCTTCTCTGCACCAGCAAAACACTGGGAGATAGTGACCCTCCACTGGTTCAAGTCGAGGGAAGGAGAGAATGTCAGTCCCTGAGCCTCATTTCCTTGGTCCCTTGGTCCCTTCAGTGCTCATCAAAACCAGGCATGGGGAAAGCCCTGGCAAACTGCTCCACCCGCTGCCTGAGGTCCGCCAGCCGTTGTGTTGTTTCTGGGTCACTGAGCAGGAAGGATTTGAAATCCTGTAGTTTGGCTAGAGAGGGGTGAGGAGAAGTGGTCAGAGCTTTAGGGAAGGCGATGAGTTGGAGGGGGTACGGGGGAAGGCAGATAGTGACTGTAAGGTGGCTGGCAGGGGGCTGAGGAGGGGGACTAGCCTACTCACTGGTCTTGCTCTTCACATCCAAGCCAACCTTGACCCCTTCATCTATAAATGCCACAACTCTCCGGAAGTCATCCTCACGAAACTGTCGAGAGGTCAAGGCTGGTGCCCCTGGGAAAGAGGCAGAAGAGGAACAGCATGACCTACACCCCCCCACTCCCCTCAGGCGCAGCCACCCTTCCCCCCCTGAAACCCCAGGTCTCACCAAGCCGAAGACCCCCTGGTGTGATGGCACTTCGGTCTCCAGGACAGGTGTTCTTGTTGGCTGTGATGGACACGAGCTCCAGCACCCGCTCAGCCCGAGCCCCGTCCAGGCCCTTGGGCCGCAGGTCTACCAGCACTAGGTGGTTGTCGGTGCCACCTAAGGGGGGAGGGGTAAACAGAGAATGGTGAGTCCTGGGCCTTTGCCGGAGGCTACAGAGGCCCTCACCCGCCCTCCTGGCTCACCAGACACCAGCGAGTAGCCTCGATCTAGCAGGGCATCAGCCATGGCCCGGGCATTCTTCAGAACCTGCAGGGAGTACTCCCGGAACATGGGGGTGCAGGCCTGGAGAAGAGACAGCAGCACCTGGGACCCCACGTCCTGCCTCTTCTACTCCTCCACCTCCAGCACAGTTGTGACTCGCCTTGAGGCCTCCCCTCCTGGCCCTTCCCTTCCAACAGCTCCATTTGCAGTCAGCAAGAAGCAGGGTCTGAGCACCCAGATGCCCGCCACCCGACAACGGTAGGCTCCCAACCTGCTTCAGGGCCACGGCCACTGCAGCAATGGCATGGTTGTGGGGGCCCCCCTGCAGGGACGGGAACACAGCAAAGTTGATTCGGTCCTCAAACGTATAAGGGATCTCCCGGCCAGTCTTGGGGTCGACAGACTGCACCCCCTTCCGGTAGAAGATGAGTCCTGACCTGTGTGGGAAGAGGGTGGTCAGAATCTAAGCTGAAATGAAAGGGCAAGGGATGCGGAGAGCAGAGGAAGCCGCTGGCCCACGCCGCTGAGGGCTCTCAGGCCACCTCTGTTGTGCTGGATGTGCTTGGCTCCAGAGGTTGAGGGGAGCAGAACCTTCCTCCCACCTCCCACCCCCAAAATCCCTGCCAGGAACTGCCACCATGGGCAGGAAAAGGAGAATCCTCAGACTGGGTAGAACTCTTTAGGTAGAATGAGTTCCTCTCTGATCCAGACCAACAATGCCCTGGGAATACGGCACGAAGGCAGGGAAAGGCAAGGCCTGACCTCAGGGGAGCCTCACCTGGCCCCTCGAAGGGTCTTGTGGGTGGTCGTGGTGACAACATCCGCATGCTTGAAAGGTGAAGGGATCACTTTGGCAGCCACCAGGCCACTGATGTGGGCCATGTCTGCCAGCAGGTGTGCCTTGACCTCATCACACACCTGGGCAGGTAGAGAAACAGGCCTCAGCCTGGGGAGGGTCCAGACAGGCCTGTGCAAGGCTGTCCCTCCTCCGAAGTCTCCCCACCACCCTTGGGCAGCGGCAGGTACCCCAGCCCTCCACCAACCTCCCTCATGCGGGCGTAGTCAATGAGGCGAGCATAGGCACTGGTACCAGCTATGATGACCCGCGGTCGGAAAAGTCGAGCAGTGACTGCCAGCTGGTCATAGTCAATGAGGCCAGTCTGGGGCTGGACAGACACACAAAAAGCTAAAGTCCTTAAAAAGAAGCGGTGCAGCTCCCTCTGCTCCTCGACCTTAAAGGCTGCCCAGGGCTTCAGCCTCTAGCTTTTCCCAGGAGAGGTTCCTAGGCCTGGAGTAGCGCCCTCCCCAGACCCTAGAGCACTCACTCACATTCAGTTTATAGGGCATAGACTCGAAGAAGATGGACGTGGCTGAGATCCGCTTGACGTCAGACATATAGCCATGGGTGAGACTGGAGGGGAGGAGAGGAAGTGAGAAGGCTTCGAAGTGGAGGAAGGCCCACTCCTCTCCTGCCCTGCTCCGAAGGCCCTGTCTCTGAACACTGCGCCTAGGACGCACCACCCTCACTGCTCTGCCCACTCTGTGCTGAGCACTGGTTCCGGGGGTCTTGTCTTCTTCCTGCACTGAGACTGAAGGACAGGGAGAGGCCTGTTCCCGCTGCATGGCACATGGCAATAACCAACCCCTCTCTCGTGCCCATAGGGCCCAGTGAGCCAGCAGACACCGCCCCATCCATACTCACTGGCCACCGTCGGGCAGGTCCAGCCCCATGATTCGGTCGTGAGGCTGCAGAAGGGCTGTGTAGGCAGCCAGGTTGGCTGGGGACCCCGAATAAGGCTGGACGTTGACTCCCCACTGAGCAGGATCCAGGTCAAAGGCCTCCAAGGCCCGGCGCTGACAGAGCAGCTCGATTTCATCCACTACCTCTGCTCCCCCATAATATCTGCCATGGGAGGGGGCGCATATCAGGGCACAGAGAAAGGGTTCCACCACCCCCCCTTGAAGTAGCAAAAGAGCGGGAAGGCTACTCCTCTAAACGCACTGGGAGGGTGCAGGCAGGTGAACCCCACTGGGAGCACCATCCCTGAGGCTGCCCTCCAGCCCTCTGGTGCCTAGCCCTCACCTCTTGCCAGGATAACCCTCGGAGTACTTGTTGTTCAGACAGGACCCCAGGGCCTCCAGCGCAGCTCGGCTGCAGAAGTTCTGGGGTGAGGGGTGGGGGCAATGTCAGAAGGTACAGAGCCCCTTTTGAGAGACTCCACAGCCCACCCTGCCAGAGCCCAGGCTGCAAGGAGCTGAGCTCTATAGAAAGCTGTTCATTCAAGGTTCCTTGTCAGGCTTGGGGCACGGCCAAAGGCAGCATCCTCAGAAACCAGGCTGCCATGACAGCTGTCCCCAGCAAGCCCACCTGTCCACTGGTACCTGTGCTTCCAGGTTTCTCTTTTCTCTTGGGAGGGGGAAGGGACCAGACTTGACTATAGGGGCCTGGAAGGCTCTGGAAGCTCTCTAATGCCCCCATCCCATAACCCAGACTGGCTCTGCCTTTGCTTCAGAGGACAGTAAGAGAGAGAGAGAGAAGGCCCAGCAGGAAGGCCCTGAGTCTGAAAGGGAGATCTGGGGAAAGAGCAGTAAGATGACCTGTTACTTCCTGTACCCATGGTGGCCCCAGCCTCGGCGCCTCGCCCCAGACCCCACCTCTGAGGCAATGAGTTCCAGGCCACGACACTGCCTGTCCTTCTCCCTCTGCAGCAGCTCCCACATCTCAGGGTCACTGTCTGACAGACTCTCCTGGCCTGTCCAGCCCCTGGTTGCTTCTCCAGTCTGGGTCTGGGCTGCTTCACTGTGCTGGCACCGCACGGCCATCCTGACCAGCTGCCCATATCTCCGCAGAGGCTAGGGGAGGAAAAGCCAGGGTGGAATACAAGGGTTCAAACAGTCTCCCAACAACCATCAGCCATGAATATTAGGCCCTCTGGCTCCAAAACCAACAGCCTGCCTGTTCCAGTTTTCACCACCCCCACCTCCAAAAGCCAGTTCTAGAGCCAAGGCTGAGGTCAATGTCCAGGGGGTGGTTCTGACTCCATCCATTCACCTCACCTCAGACTCCACCTGGACCCCTGAACTACTCTGCAAAGCCAGCGGACAAAGTTTGCGTTCTAGAAGCTAGAGGTTCCAGGACCTCTCCACTCACTGGAACAGAAGGGTCTTCCCTGTAGGGGCTCCATAAATTGATATCCCAGTCCGGGGGTGGGGGTGGGGTGGGGGGGTGGGGAAACCAAGTTGCAAAGGATTAAGAGAACAGGCTTACCATAGTTAGAAGTGGTTTTCAGAACATTGGAGGTAGCCATCCAATGCTCTGAAAATCAGGGTAGATTTTCAGCAGTCCCAGGGGAAGAATGGTGGAGGGGGGAGAGGGGACTGATGGCAGGGAAGCCAAAAACTACACCCAATCCTCTGCCCGGCTCCTTTCCACCTCCTTCCAGCCCTTCCCGCCCACAGAGCCGCGGGACCCCTGATGCAAGCAGTAGGGCTCGGTTGCATCATCTGCACGGCTCAGAGCTTGCAGGGAAGACAGCTTGCTTGTCCAGGCTGGGAATCCCGCTGTTCGCCAGCACAGGAGCCGAGGGCAACCGTTACAGATGCCTCCCCAACTGCCACGTAAAATGGATGGTCACATGGCTCTGGGGCTTCTGATTCCCGGAATGGAGAGGGGCGCCCCAGTTTACCCTGCGTGCACCCGAGGGTCTCCGGGATTCCCTAGTTGCGCGTCCGCTCCCGGAAGACCCAGACCATGTGTGTGGAAAAGCCAGGAGAATCCCATAGTTTGTGAATGGATATTACGGTAGGAGGGGAACTTGCTTTCAACTCATCACCCAGACTCCGGAGCCCCGTTCTTACCCGACTGGCCCAGAGCAGAGACAACGACAGCATCGCAATCCAAAGTCGCAGGAGGTCAAGCCACCAACTCTAGCTTGGAGCAGCAAGGGGTCCGAAAAGACTGACCCGAGAGCGCATGCGTGAGAACAGCGGCCCTGGAAGCCACAGGATTAAGGTAGAGGCCTACGCATGCGTGAGGCGTCTCCTTTATGGTCTTCTGGGAATTGTAGTTTTTCCACCTTTCTTCCGCTTCCTTTCCTGTCTGTAGCCCCAGGGTCAGAGGCTCCAGTCTGAAAAAAAAAGAGATCTACTGCCGCCCCCTTTCACTGTCCTGGATATCTTCAGGTGTTTTCCCCCCATCCCCTCCTGTTGTCCAGACATCAACCATTTATTGGATACCTACTGAATACCTAGTATTTTTAGGCTCCCTGGGAAAAACAAAGACTCCTATACAAGCTAGAGTGCCATGGTGCACTGGAAGTCACCTGGTTTGAGGGGTGGTGAGAGGCGAATTCTGGGACTAACTAGCAAATTAGCCTATTTGGCCTCAGTTTCTTCACTTGTAAATCAATAATAAAATAACATGTGGTGGGGATTAAATGAGACTTTGTATATACACATGCTCTGGAATGGATTGTCCTCCCTTCCTCCTCTGACTTATTAACCTGCCTCCTCCTGGGCCATCTCCTCCTTCTCCTGGGACATCCTGGAGCTGCGTGAGATGCCCCTTCTTGTTCTTGTACTTGTTGGATTTTGTTAACTGTTCACCTCTTGCCTTCCAGGCAGTCTGTGAGCTCTTCGTTTCCCCGAGGCTATAGATACTTGGAACAGGAAGGGATCTTCCTTTTAGCCTGAGTCCCTCTGACCTCATCCTTTGGGGGGAGGTACTCATTCACCTTCCCAGGAGTAGGTTCCCAAACCTGGGCATCAGAATTAGCTGGGAAATCTGGTATAAATATGAGTGTGGAGGCTTTCATCAGAGGTTCTAATTCAATGGCTCTTAGAAAATAGTGGACATTTGCCCACTCACGCTGACACGCAATGAAACCTCGCCTCATGAGTCTAATAAGCAATGATTTTGAGCGCAATTGCCTCACACAGCAATATTACACATTCATTCATTCAACATACATATTGAGCTTCTACTCTGTGCCAGGCATGCCATAGCCCTGGAGATATAAGAATAGATTACTGACTGCTGGGACATTAAGAAGTGAAAAAAATGCAACAAGTGCAATTCCAGGCAGGGGCACCTCACTCTGCTCCCACAGGTCCCGATGTCTGAAGAAAAGAGTGGGAGGAGGAGGAGGAGAGGATGACCTTGTGGGAGAGGGGAGGACAATCCATCACAAAGCAAGTTCATATGCAAAATCACATATCACTTTATTATTGCTTTACAAAGGGGGAAACTAGGGCCCAGAGGGGTTAACTTGCTAATTCCAACCGTTCTCACTAGATTTTCATACCAGGCCTCAGAAGCTCCCCCGCCCCCCAGCTCTACCTCATTCCCTCGCACTCCTGCTCCAGCTGTTCTCAGGTCTTTCCAGCAATAGGCCTGCGTTAGGAGTCCACTGAGTTCTTCTCCCTCCTCCAATCTCTAACCCAGAACCACTTCCCAGCTCTCTCTTCCTTTAGGCACCTACCCGTCCATTCACCCATCCATCCATCCGATATTTATTTTCCCCTCACCGACTTTTCAGTCCCAGGAATGTCTGGGTCACTCGCGCCTTTGACTCAGTTTCCCGCTGGAGCCAGTGGGCAATCCCCTGGAGAACACTGGACCCAGGACTAAAGGAAAAGGGAATCTAAAGAGGAGGCGCCGTTCTGTGCCGCAGCTTGTCTGTACCCCCTCCTAGCCCCCTTCTTGGGTCCCCAGGGGAAGGGGTGACGGCTGAGCTGGAGAACTGCTAATGAAGCCGCAGCCAATTAACGCCCAGGCCAGGGTA
This sequence comes from Murina feae, assembly GCA_004026665.1. Taxonomy (NCBI): domain Eukaryota; kingdom Metazoa; phylum Chordata; class Mammalia; order Chiroptera; family Vespertilionidae; genus Murina; species Murina feae. The sequence continues at coordinate 97,113 of PVJC01000708.1, forward strand.
GGGGGCGGATAAAATTAGCAGCCGCGGCTGCAAGTGGGAGCTGAAGGCTGGAGCTGGAGGCGGGGATGGAGAAGGTGGGCAGCTGGCTGAAGGGGCCTTGTTTGCTAGCGGCTTGCAGTGGCAACGAAGCCCCGCTCTCCGAACTCTCTTGTCCCTTCCCCCACCCCCTCGTCTCAGGCTTCACTCCCTCTCTCCCTCATCCGTCTGCAAACTCAGCGCCCACGAAATTAGGAAGGAAAAGGAAGATCGATGACTCCAGATGCCGCCAACACCGCTCCCCTCCCCCCCCCACCTGCCGCCTCCCGCCTCCCGCCAGCCCCACGGAGCTTAGCAGGTTGTCAGCGCTCTGCTTTCGAAGTCCCAGCATCTCCTGGAATGGGAATTCAAGGCTTCTACACCTCCTCCTTCAAATCGTCCCAAAGAGGCCGCTAGGAGCCCCTCTCCGGTTCAGCCCTCTCCCAGCTGCTGCCGTTTCGCTCTGCCCACCTCTGGCAGGGCTCCTACACCGAGGGTCGTCCTCATCTCTCTGTGATCCGGTTTGGGGTGACCTCCAAGGTGCTAGCTCCATCAATATTTGCCTCAGTTTCCCGCGAGCCACGGGGTAGTGGAGAGGGGACCTGGCCCGGCGTCTGCCACACATTAAAATCCACACACACCCCTTCCCTACAAAGGTCTCACGGAAACTCGTATTGGATTTCTCTTTATTTTGTTTTGGAGTAGAAAAAATATCACCGAGAGGAAGCAGCCGGGAAGGGGCGGGGGGAGCAGGACTGCAGGGACGGGAAGGGGGCAGGCAGAGGGCAGGGGCCGGAGTCATCGCCGAGGTCCAGGCGTCTGCTTCCACGACCCGCATCGGGGGCGTCGGAGAAAGAGGAACAGGCGTGGGGCTTACACACGTACATCGTTACAGTCTTTTACACGGGGACGGGGCGGGGCGCAAGAACCAGAGCCTGGGGGTGAGGGCGTCAGGGGGGGATGAGGGTACCAGACGTTAGTACAGCGGGGGCCAGAGGGCGTGTGAGCCCAGCGCTGGGACGCCATGGGGACTCAGTGTGGACGTGGGGGGACGCTGGGACCGCCTTTCCAGGGGCTGCGCTCTTGTTCCTTCACTTTGGGGTGTGGCTGAGGGGGCCTCAAAGGCACGCCCCGTAAGGAAAAGGGGACCCACGCCAGCTGATAGTCCCCAGGAGGGCTGTTCCTCTCGCCCCCAGAATGGAAGGAGGGTGAACGGGGCCGCAGGAGTTGTGGGTCACTGGGAGGAGTCTCGCTTAGGGGTGGGGGAGCTGGGATCTGGCGGGAGGCTCTGGGCTGGGGCGAGGGCGGGGCGCACTATCCGAAGTAGGGGTGCTCGCTCTGGAAGTTATAGTCTGGGCACACCTTCTGCACCAGTTTATAGTCAAAGCTGAGGAAGGAGACGAAGATGCAGATGACTTTGAAGGGCTTGGCGCAGAGCCAGGCGGCCTGGCTCTGCGTGTGCTCCGTGAAGCACACCTGCGAGGGGTCGTACAGGCACGGGCGGTGCTTGCGCGCGCGGTTCGTCTTCTCGTACTCCACGTGGCAATTGAAAGCGCGCGACTCCTTGGCCCCGGGCACGCCCAGCGCGCCCCCGAGCGGGCCCGCCAGGGCGCCCCCCAGGCTGCCTCCCAGCCCCGCCCCGGCGGCAGCCAACCCCAAGGGGGGCCCCAGCCCAGGGAGGACCCCCTCCAAGGCCAGCGTAGACTGCAGCGGGTGCGGGGCGGGGCCCGGCAGCCAGACGCCCCCGAACTCCACGCGCTTGGAGGGCGGCACGATGCTGACGCTGAGGTTGCCCAGGCTGGACGAGTTGTGGCGGAAGTACACGCTGAAGGTCCCGTTCACGTGGTCCACGATCTTGCCCGTCACCAGCAGCGAGAACTTGAGGGTGTGCACCCGGAAGTAGAAGTCCCCCCAGCCGAAGATCTTCTTGGCGCGGGCCGCCTTGACCGACGGCTTCCTCTTGGTGCGCGGCACCGGCAGCGCCGCCCCCGCCGCCGCCCGGGCCAGGGCCCCGGTGTGGTTAGCGGGCCAGGCCCAGCTCCAGGCGCGGGCGGCGCCCAGGCCGTCGGAAGCCTTCGGCGCCGGGAGCTGTGGGGCAGGGGCGCCCCCTCCGGCCGCTGCGGGGCGCAGCTCCATGTACTGCGGCCTCCCGGACTCCGGAATCTGGGCACTGACGGTCTGTGGACAAAAAAAAAAAAAAAGAAGAAGAAGAAGAAGAAGAAGAAGAAGAAGAAGAAGAAGAAGAAGAAGAGGAGATGCTGGAGCCCTAGCCGGTTTGGCTCAGTGGACAGAGCATCGGCCTGTGGACTGAAGGGTCCCGGGTTCCATTCCCGGTCAAGGGCACACGGCTGAGTTGCAGGCTCGACCCCCAGTAGGGCGTGCAGGAGGCAGCCAATCAATGATCCTCTCTCATCATTGACATTTCCATCTCTCTCCCTCTCCCTTCCTCTCTGAAATCAATACAAATATGTTTTTTTTTACAAAATAAGAGATGCTGGAGTTGTCCCTGGTCACCCAACCTGGGCCTTCACCATGCCAGCAAAGCCCCTGGGCGACCAGCAGCCCGCAGCCAGTGGGTCAGGGCGTGTGTTGGAGTAGATCTGCAGCCCTTTGGAGCTTGTGTGGCTTGGCCAAATCACTTCATCTACGTAGGCCTCAGTTTCCACATCTGAGACATACTGAGAATCCTTGTGTTCTTCCAGATCTCCGCTACGGCTGAAAAAGCCCAAGCCAGTGTGGGTGTGAATATGGGGACAGGGACTGTCTCCTCCAGCCGGGAGCCTGGTTGGTTCAGAGCAGCGATTTTCAACCTTTTTCATCTCATGGCACCCATAAACTAATTACTAAAATTCTCCAGCCCACCAAAATTATACTTTCTCTGGCCAATATGACAAAAAAAAGGTATATTTTTTATTCATCCATACTGGACAACTATTGTTGGCCATTGTCATTTTTGAACTTGACAATCTAAGGGGAAAGAGGAGGTCAAGGGCTCTGACTAAATAGTCAAGTATTGCACGTTTTAAAAATTCTTGCGGCATACCAGAGAGCAGCGGCATGGGGGTTGAAAATAGCTGGTTGAGAGTAATGAGCCAGGGAGGAGTTGGGCTCAGGCAAGTGCGGCCATGACCATTGTCAACATCCAGCAGCAAGAAAAAGGTGAAGATGCCTCTGTGGCCAGGAGACCCCCCCCCTCGCCTCATCCTCCATTTCCTCATGGGGAGCATGGGAAACCAGTAGAGCTAGGGAGAGCAATGGGGCGTCAGTAAGGCTTGTGGGCTACTGGGGTACTTCTCCCTGCCCCCAGGTGGAGGAGGCCGCCTGGTGGTGCTTCCAGGGGCTCAGATGGATCGGCAGGAGGAGCCGCCCTGGCCCGCCCCCGCCCGTCTCCTTGTGTCTCAGGTGGCAGTGATATGGGAGACAGCGAGGGCTCGAGTACAAGATAGATCGAGAGGCGGGAGCGGTGGGGCCAGGCCTGGGCCATCAATTATCTTGGGGGGGGGGGCAGGGATGGCCGGGAGTGAAGGAGACAGTCGGTCAGAGTGAGAGGAAGAAATATGGAGATGCGGCTCCAGCCAGGGGAGTGGGAGGGAGAGGAGCTGTACATGTCAGAGTGTGTCAGTCAGACTGTGCTAGCTGTGGCTGTTCGGGTGGCCCTTACTGCGTGTGGGTTCCGATTGGGGAGGGAGTACTGCATGTGTCAGTCTGGTGTGACTGTGTTTCTGTTAGCCTAGGATGGTTGTACTGCGTGCCTGTCTACCTGGAGTGATGCCTGTGCCTGCGTGTGTGTGTGTGTGTGTGTGTGTGTGTGTGTGTGTGTGTAGCTATGGTGATGGGTGTGTGTCTGCCTAGGGTGGCTGTGCATGGTGGTTATGTGTGTGCCCTGGTGACTGTGTGTGTGTGTGTGTGTCTGCCTGCTTATGGTGGCTGAATGTCTGTTGTGTTAGTGTGTGGCAGCTATGTGTATGTGTGCCTGGGTTGTATGTGTGCTTGGGTTGCATGTGTACCTGGTTGTCTGTGTGTATTAATCTGAGCGAGGCTGAGGCTGTGTATCACTTTGTGGTACGTGCATCCGTGTGACCTGGGCTGGCTGTGTGTGATCTCTGGGGGTGTCACTTGTCCTGTGTGAGTTCCTATCATCCTGTGTCCATGTGTCAAGCTCTTTCTAGAGGGTGTGTGTCAGTGCATCCACAATGATAGGACAAGTGTGCTCTCCCTGATCCCCGGGGGTACACGTGTGAGTTGTATGTTAATGGCCCCTGCTGGCTGAGCTTTCGGTAGGTAGACCTGACAGCATGGTGTCCCCTCTGTTTGTACACACCCATGGGTATACACCAGGTGTCCACAGGGGACAGGAATGGCACAGTCAGGCTGCTGGGCTAGAATCTCCAGCGCCTGGTCCCCATCCCCGCAGTGCTGCGATCCTGGGTTATTAATGCGGCTGCCGCCACCCGATCATCATACATATTTATCGCCCCCCACATACCTCCTCCCTTCCATACCTCCTCCCAGCTCAGGTGAGGGGTGCGGGGGCCGCAACAGTGATTGACTCAGGAGGACGAGCTTGAGCGGCAGCTAACGCCCAGAGGGTGGGCCTGGGAAGGGCTGGGGGAAAGGGGTCCTGGGCCACAGCAGGAGGGGAAAGGACCTCCCAGGAAGTGGGTTTGGAAAGAGCAGAACTGGAGCCCAGAAAGGGCATTGGAGGCGGGTGTGCAGCGATGAGGGAAGTGGAAGGGTGGGGACGGGGCCACTGAACTCTGACACCTAATCTCACCTCTCTGGCCCAACCACTACTTTTTTCTGGGGACTTCCTTCAGCCCCTGAAGCTGCTCCTACAAACTCCTCTGAGCCACCCCCTGCCCCCAGCACACCCCAGCAGCACCCAGTGTCCTGCACCCTGCCCAGGACCTGTGGGGGGATGGCTCAGTCCAGCAACTCCTCCCCGGCAGGGCGTGGGTGGCAGGTTGGGCTGGGTGTTGGGGGGTGCCGGGTGCCCCCTTCTCATCCCAGACACATTGACGTCTGTGCTTCTCTAATCCTGGCGAATCCCTAGGCTTTGGGCACCTGCACCCCCTGGCCATAGGAGACAGCCACGATGAAAGGGAAGAGTTGGGGGGGGGGGCTTGGACAGGGAGCAGCGAGGGCCTGTGAGGAAGCGAGCCGAGAAATGGGAACATGGAACAAAATAAAATAAAACCCTCCCTCTGGCTTCCTCGCTCGCCTGCTCCCGCTCCCTGTCTCGCTCTCCCTCGTTCACCGTTCCTCCACCCCCCCCCACCGACTCTCAGTCTCTTTTTTTTGTCTCTCAGTCTCTTCCTCACTGTTTCTAATTTTCCTTTTATGATTCTGTTTTTCTCCGCTTGCGTCTCTGGTTCTTTCCCCTCTATCCTTCAGGTTGTCTGCCTCCAGCTGTGGGTGGGAGTGCAAGTGAGGGGAAGGCAGGTGACAAGGAGCCCCTCTTTGTCCAGAACCCACGGTGCTGTCCTCCCTCCTCTAGGACTAAGATGACAGCAGGGTATTGTCCGAGCGGGGTCCCCTCCGTCGCGCCGGTTTAATTAAGCTAATTAAAGGCGGTGACATTTGCGGAGGGGAGAGGCTGGCCGGGGCTGCCGGGTGGGAATGGAGGGGGTGCGCGGAGGTGTTTGGTGGCAGACAGGGTGTGGGGGTGGGTGGGGGTGCGCTTCACCAGGTGCCTCCAGGCCCATGCAGGGTGGGAGCCCAGCCAGGAGCGCTTTGTCCCCAGGCATCGAGCCCACGCACTGGAGGGGAGTTGAGGCTGCCTCTTGCTGTTAACAAACTCCATGGGGGGGGGGGTTGCTGCTTGGGGTGGGAACGCAGGGAATAGGGGGAGGACGAGACTGCTGGCCCCCAGCCGCATTGCAGGGTGAGCCTCCCTGGGGCCTCCAGCCCGGTGGGGTGCTTCCCTCCCGCTTCTTTCTCCTGCTTCGTGGGTCAGGCAGGGCTGCTTACGATACCCAGGGGGAGGGATGGCCCCCAGCTGGGGAAAGAGCAGTGCTCTGACCTGGGCTGGGGATAAGGAGGGAAGAGTGTCCTCAGACCTTGCACCTAGAAATAGGCGGGGCACTGCAGTCAGGGCGGGTGGAGCAGCTGGGAGCTGGCTGGGACCCAGGGATGGGGCAGGAGTGAAGACAGAGTGGGGAGGACAGGACAGGCTGTGAGGGGCACAGAAAGGGAGGGCACTGGGAGTGTGGACCTGGCAGGCTGGGCACTGGGTACAGTGATGGGGAAGGAGCCAGAGTAGGATCAGGGGTGAAGATGGGAACAGGGAGGAAGAGGCAATCAGACATGGTGGATGGGCATGGGGCAGAGCAGGACGCCGAGAGGGTGGGGACCAGGGGAATGGGATGGGAACCAAAATGGGGCTGGGGGGCAGGGATGGTGCAGGAGGGATGGGCGTTGGGGAAGGGCAGGAGTGAGAAAGGGACAGGGCTGTAGGATGGGGGTGGGATGCTGGTGGGAAGGGAATGGGGGATGGGAAATGGTTATTGGGCAGAAACGGAGGTGCAGAAGCCTAGGGGGTGGGGTGGGGGTGGGGGTGGGGCTGGAGACTGGACTGGGAAACCCGGGACCAGTGGGGAGTGGAGGGAAGGGAGGACACAGGTGTGGGAGACAAGCCAGAGGACAAGGTGGAAGCAGGGCAGGAGCAGGCCGCGGGAGGGGCCAGGCAGGTAGCGGTGCAGATACCTCCTCCCAGACAGTATTGCAGCGTGGGGGAGGGGACCGCTGGGGGGGCAGGCTCTGCCCTTGGGCCGGGTACCCCTCCCCCTCAGCCCCGCCTGCTCTCGGCCTGCAGCGCAAGGCTCACCGTTATCTGAATTTTGATTTTATTTTATTTTATTTCCCTGCTTCCTAGAGCCGGCGCGGTCCCCCCGGGAACGGCGCCCCCCGCCCCCCACCCCGAGCCTCACTTTATTATTGCAATAAATGTGCCTATAAAGGCGCGGGCTCGGGGCGCCGCGCGTGGGGGGGGCGGGAGCCGCGGAGCGGGGATGTAATTTCCCGAAGCCGGAGCCGGAGGGGGAGTGGGCGGGGAGGAGGGGGAGGACGGGGAGGCGAGGGTGGGGGAGACTCGCCAATTGCCAGCACTCCAGGCTGCGCTCCCTGCTCTCCAGCCCGCGCTGAGGTCGCACCCACCCACGTCCTGAAACTCCCCACTACTCCCCAAAACGCTTGAGTCCTGGGACCCCTCTCACACGACCCACCCTCTCTCTATTATCTGCCCTGTCCCCTCCTGGACCCCAACCGTGGGGAGTTGCAGGGCTCTGTCCAAAAGTTCCCCATCTCCTTGCCCAACACTGCATCTCTCAGCCCCGAGATGCTCTCTCCACTGGCCTGGTCTCTTTCAACGTTATCTCACCCCTTCCCAGTGACCGCGTCTCTGACCCCAGGGGGTCCTCCTTACCTTGCTTCTGTCCTCAGTTACTTCACCTCTTCTCCACCCGCCCTGTCCTGGGTGTCCACCTCCTCCCCTGTGCCCACCTGAGACCCTCCAAATTCTTTCCAGCGGGGACCACTCATGCTCACCAGGCTTCAGCCAAAGGGAGCTGTCACAGCAACCCCCTCTCCTGTGCCCCTGGCCCAGCTGCAGCCCTGATTAGCCCTAAATCCCCAGCCACAGCGATGGGCCTCGCCTCGGCCGCACGTGCCTGAGTGGCCCCGCCAGAGCTTAGCTGGGGGGCTCGCGAGGGTTATGGGAGCGGGAGGGGTAGGCGGGCTGTGGCGGGGGCCAGCTGGCTCTGAGACTCAGTTGGGCTTAATCATCCCCCAGGCAGAATAGAGCGGCAAGGTCCCCCAGGGCCCCACCCCTGCCCTCCCCCAGCTAATTAGTAATTAGTGATTAGTGATTAGTAACTATTGATCGCCTGCTGCTTCTCCCAGCAGACAGATGCTTTGGTGAGGAGTGGGGAAGACAGTGACAGAGACAGAGAGAAGCAGTCGGAGAGACCTGGAGACCGGACCACGTTAGAAAGATCCTGAAGGCCTGGCCGGAGGACAGGCTCAGGGCCAGTGGGAGCCAGGAGTCCCCCGTCCTGAGAGGAGGCCAGGGTTCTGGAGCAAAGAGGGAGGAGAAGGCTCCTGCAGGGCGTGCACAGGGTGGGAGGCAGGCTCGTGCGCAGGGACAGTGAAGGCTTCCCAAGGAGCTGTCCTGTGCACTGTCCCCCCAGCCTCTGACCCAGTGTCAGCCCACTGCCAGCCCCGCACCGAGACAGCCCTGCCCGCGCGCGTGTGCACACACTCACACTCACACACACACACACACACAAGCTACACTCAGATACACGAACTCATCCTGAGGCTTACAGCCCAATGCCCCACTCAAAGCCACACACACGCAGATCCACACTCACAAACCCGGGACACGCACACACCACACACAGGCCGCAGCACACCGGGGCCCTGGAGATCCACCGGGGGGTGCACGTGTGTGCACAAGCCATACTCACAAGTGCACACAGCTTGGTACTGGGGCACACAGACACTTCTACATACACTTCCCATGCACAGTTAGAAATGTCCTCACACTTACAGTCTGTACACACAGGTAGCCCCCTTCTCACACACAAATAAGGGGAATAAATGGCAGATACACACCTCCCCACTGACTCCAACACGAAGGCCCACAGCTGCAGCTCTCAGACACCCGGCCAGATCCCCATTGCTCACACTCTCATGCTTACTCTCTGTCAACTCGCCACCAGATGTTTCATTCCCCTTCAGGGGGCAAAGGAAATTAAACCAGATCTGTCCACAGGGGAGTCTATGTGATGGGGAGAGGGGAGAGAGAGGAAGTGGAAAGGAGGAGCAGAGTGTATCATCCCTCCCCCCTCCCCCCCAGGCCTTCACAAACAGTGGGTTAGGGGCTCGGCCCCTGCAGTCCTCCAAGGGCGAGCTGGGCAGCAGGTGCAGCAGAAGTCCCCGCTGGTGAAGCAGCTTCTTGGAGGGGGCTCCTCTGCCCACCTCCCGGCCCCTCAAGGTCACCAGGCTGGTTTGGGAGAGTCAGGAAGCTCAATTGCCAGCGTTCCTGGGCAGCCTCTGCCCTGCAGGAGCCGCTGAGTGTGATCTGGCCCATAGGTGGGGGTCCACGTATGGGGGGCAGAACGACATCCCTTCCCAATCTTTAGGGGCTGGGGGTTTAGGGAGCCACCTGCCTGCCCCCAGAGTAGCAGGGTTACAGTGGGAGAGCAGGGGACACAGTCGTGGGCAGGAGAGCTGATTGAAGGAGACCCAACCAGGGCCTAGGTGCCCATGGGGGACACCCAGCCAGGCACAGATGGCTGCGCTGTGAAGCAGGCTCTTGCACTCACCCCTTCAGAGACAGCACCACTCACCACCCCAGCGCACACATGCACTGGTCCCCAGCCCTAGACATCCAAGCCCGGCTGCCCCCTCACACATGGACACGGGGCACACGCTGCCCCACGCTCCACACCGCACAGAGGGGCACGCCGCTGGTGCCTCCGGGTCAAGTCGGGGCTCCCTTAGCCTCGGAGTCCTTGCCCAGGAGCCCGGGGGGATGAGGCGGCTGAGGGAGGAGAGACCCCCCCTTCCAGACCGCCCCTGCCGCCATCCTTGGCGCCGCCGAGGGGAGTGTGTGTGTGTGTGTGTGTGTGTGAGGCTGTGATGGGGTCTCCGCGGGAAATGTGACGGGAGGCTGTGGCCAAGTTCGGCCGCACCGGTGTGCGTCCGTGCGCGCGCGCGTGCTCGGGGTGTGCAGGTTCGGAACACGGTGCCCACCGGGCACGGTGCCACGCGCACAGGGGCCTGCGAAGGCGCGAGTGGCGGGGTGGAAGGACAGACCGCGAGGGTGGCGGGCGAGGTTGGCGCGGCGAGGCGGCGAGGCTGCCACCCTGCTGGCTGTCTGTCTGTCTCACACTCCCGCTCCGTCTGGCGCACTCTCGGGTCGCGCTTCGTCCCCCCCCCTCCCCCCGCCGCCCCGCCGCGTCCCCCGTCCGGTCCCCGGCCCCCAGCCAACTCGCCCCGGAGAGCCCCGTCCGGGGTCGGGGGGAGTCCGTCTGTCGGCGTCCCCCACGGCGCGCAAAGTTGGGAGGCGCGGGCTGGGGGTGGGGTGGGCTCCGGGAGCCCCTCGCGCTCCGGGACCTGCGCGTCCCGGACCCGGAGCGCGTCGCAGCCCCGCTGCCCTTACCTTCCTCAGGAGCCACGGGCCAAAGAGCAAGAGGAGCCATTCCGGGAGCAGCCGCATCTTCCCGGGCGGCTGCCTGGGCGGCGGAGCGGCGGCGGCCCGCGGACTGAGCGCGAGGAGCGCGGCGGCGCGGGGGGCGGGGCGCGGGCGGGGGAGAAAGTTGGGTCGGACTCGCGGCGGGGGCGGGGCGGGGCTCCCGCGCTCCAATCGGGCCGCACCCCGCGCCCCCTCCCGCCCGGCTGGGGGCGCCGAAGGTGACTTTCACCCCGACACGCCCCGGACACGCCCCCGGCGCAGGTGCGAGGCGGCGCGGGCGGCGGGCCCCGGGCCCGGAACCGGGGGGCTGGGGCTGGGCATCGACCGGGCCCCGGGCCGGGCGTGGGGCTCGAGCTCCCGAACGGCGTCCCCAAAGGGCCGGGCGCGACCCGAGGCCCTCGATGCTCGGGGCCGAGGCGGGTCCCGGGGCGAGATCAGGGCCGGGGCGAGGTGAGGGCGGGCGGGGCCTCGGGCGGCAGCCGCCGCGCGGCGCTGACGGGGATGGATGGGCGCCCCGCGGCTCATTCGCCGGGAGATGAGAATCATTGATCACGGACGGAAACCCCATCACGTCTGTCAATAGGGCTGACAAACGGCGCCCGCCGCCTGCCCCTCCCGCCCCAGGGCGCCTCCGCGATCTCAGTATCCTCGACTAGACCGGCCTTTCACCTTTGCCCCGCACCCCCCCGCGCCCCAGGGCGCCCCTGCGTGGGGGGGGGGCAGGAAGCCCCTCAGCGCCGCCTTGCCGGGCCTCTTGGTGTAATGTCTACATCCCTTCCCTCTCGCTCCCCCATCTCTCACCACCAGCTCCTCGCCATCCCTGTCCCCTTCCTGCCTCTGCCCTCAGCCCTGTCTCTGTCCCTATCGCCTTGGCTGTTTCTTCACCAGCTCCCTCCTCCTTCTCCTAGTTAGTCGCTCTCTCTCTCTCCCTCTCTCTCTCCAGCCCTGTCTTCAGCTGTCAGCTGTTGCTATGCACTGATGCTGTGGCTGAGGTTGTGGTATGACCCACACCTAGACAGCTAGAGATAGGGACAAGCAAAGAGATAGGAACAAACAGAGATAGGGACAAGGAGAGAGAGAGAGAGAGAGAGAGAGAGAGAGAGAGAGAGAGAGAGAGAGACCCACACACATACACCCAGCCATGCACACAGAGGCAGGCCACACCACGGAGGTGAGCGCACAGGCAGAGTGAAACACATGCATGCAGAGGGCAGAACACGCTAGAGGCACCTGGACACACAGATGGACACAGCTGGTTTACACGCACTCAGGAGCATACACAGACAGAGACAAATGCACAGTTGCACCAAGAGACAAGCACACCCACCAGGTCTTCAGAGCCTGCCCTGGTTCCTTGCTTTGGCAGAGAGGCAAGCATCCGGACAGAGATGGACACTTGTGAAAGCTGGCACTGCCAGTGCAGAAGACAAGCCCAGAGGGTGCGTACAAACAGATAGATATAGGAATGTGACAGACAGTCTCACAAAAGATCAGGGAGGCTGAGATGAGGCAGGCAGCCAGCCAGCCAGCCAGGGGGCGGGAATCTGGGTGCAAGAGGAGCAGAGAGGAGAAAGGGGCAGGAGTGGCCAGGCCAGAGGCTCCAAGGCTCCAACCAGAATCCTGAGCCCAGATCTCAAGCCCAGGGGTGTGGCAACGGTGGGTGGGGCAGTGGGCACACTATGGCCTTGGGTGCCCAGGACAGATGCCCATCACTAGGGTCTTGATCTTCTGGACCCCAGACCTGCCCCATCTGTCCTTTTGCTACAACCTCAGGTTACCCCCTTCTCTCTGCAGCCACACACACACACCACTCCCTTCCTCCCTTCTCTGGGTCGTTGCCTGTCCCCGTATTTCTCCGTCTCTGTATTTCGTCTCTCATTCTGTCTATTTCTCCCTCCTGCTAGACCCTCTCCTCGCTGTTCCTGGGGGGGCAGAGAGAGGATGCTGACTGGAGGGGTGTGCCTTCCAAGCCGCAGCTGGGGGCCCCTCTCGCTTTGCCCAGGATCTTGAGGCGACAGGCAGAATCAGTGGCTCCCCGGGGGCGCCAGATGTACGGCTGGCAGAGGGAGAGAGTGAGGGGGTGGGGCTGGTGGTGGTGTGGTGGGGGAGCAGGCGGGGCGCAGGGGGAGCAGAAGCGCTGGGGGAGGAAGAGGAGCCGCTGGCGGAGGGTGGAGGGGGTGTGGCAGAATAGCCCCCGGGAAGAAAGGGAGAAGCTGGGCTGGCGTCCGCCCGCAGGTGCATAATTAGTGTGTATTGGGGAGGGGGCTGTGCTGGGCTTCAGGATGAGCAGCTCCGCAGCACATGCGCCATCTGGTGGACAGATGGGCGCACAAACCTCCCTCTCAAAGATCAAGGACGCCCCCTTCTCTCAGCAGGATCCCTCTGCCCCTGGGCCCTTTGGGGAGACGGGGCAGTGGGAGCTCTCAGAGGTGACTTGGAGGCCCAGGCTGGAGGTGAAATCTCAGAGCTAAGAAGGAAGGGGAATGAAAAGCAGTGCTGCCCCTTTGGGAGTTGGGTAAGGGGGCTTTGCAGCCACCCTAAGCTCCTATTTCCTGTTGAGGGGAGAATGGGACTCAGCGTAAAGCTGTGTGACCTGCCCCCTTGTCAGGTCAGGGGTTGAAGTAGACCGGGGGTCCCCTTGATTGCAGCTGCCCTTTCCTGTGCACCCTAGATGTCTAAACTGATTGATAAACTAGGTCTGTTGGTGGCTCACAGGGCACCCTGGCAAACTGGTTTTCTCGGCTCCCCTTCACACCAGGACCCCCTTCTCCTGAATCCAGGGGTCTACTCTTGGCATCTGATTGATTGGTCTCCATGACATGTGAGATGGTAGCGCTTTAAGAACAACTTCAGGCAGAGAGCTGTATGGGACCCCCTGAAGGGTTAGAACCCCCGCCCCAAACCTAGTGTGTTCATTGGGGCTTCTCACTGTGGGGGATCATCTGGGTAGGGGTGGTGGTGGTGTCTCATAAAAGTGACAGCGCAGAGAAACAGATCTTGGAGTTAGTATCCCAGAGCCAAGAGAGGTGAAGTCGCCTGCTCAAGATCACACACCGGGAGAAGCAGACCTTTCTTGTCAAGTCCAGTGTCACCCCCTTCTCCTGCCACTGCCCGGGTGGAGAAGGAGGGAAAAGGGCACTCAGACGCAAGCCTGCCTCCAGCATGGAGTGGAGCAGGGCCCCCTCTGGTGGCTGAAGCAAGAAGGCACAGCCCAGCTCCCAGAATCTCACATTCATAGGTAGACACGGTGGCTTTTTTCTTTTGTTTTTTTTTTTTTTCTTTCTTTGTTTTTTTTTTTGTTTGTTTTTTACAGTTTTATTTATAACAATATCTGTTATTTAGTTGTAAAGGAATTCAGCAAAAATTATTAAAACGTTCCTGTCCCCAAAACGGGGCTGCCCGCTTGCCCTTCCTTGGTGTGCCCACCTCCTCCCCAGGGGAGGGGAGTCTGGGGGACTGTTTACCAAAGTCTCCGGCCCTGGGAGCCATGTGGGGGCACTGGAGATGGGGTGCCTGTCTGGGAGGGGTACCGAGCGTGGCCATCTCAAGGCTGCCCCTAGAATGGGGACTGGGGCATGGGATGGATGCCCCAAGAACTAAAAAACTCCATCCTTCCCTTCCTACCTCAGCTAGAACCAAATCCTCCAGATGGGGCAGCGAAGGACTCTCCGCCCCGAATCAGCCCTCAGGGAGCCGCCGGGGTAGAGGGGGGGCCACAGGGAGAGCCCTGACAAAGTGTCTTGACCAGGAAAGGGAGGCAGCACCACCAGCTCTCCCAGTGGAGGTGCATTTTGGTGGGAAGATGGGAGGTGGGGGTCCCTCATACCTGTGAGCCAAAGAAGCCCCCAGAGCCCTCCAGGTCCCCCCTCCCCAAAGGCAGCACTGGGGGGGAGTGCTGAGGAGTGGGCAGGAAGGAGAAGAATGAAAAGAGATAATACTGTGCTCGCTCGCTCGCTCGCTCACTCACATATAAAAAGTAATTCCTTCATTTTTACATTTATACATCCCGGCAGGCCGGGGAGGGCTGGCGGGCAGGAGGGGCTCACGGAAGGGCTTCTCTGGCAGGGGCAGGAGGCTCTCGGGGGGAGTCCGACGGGGCAGGGCCGGGCCTACGCCAAAGGGTCCCCTATCTCATCCTCAGGGCCCCGGCCCAGGAGTTCTCGCTTCTCATCCGTGCTGGCCAGGGAGTGGCGGCTGCCGTGACCCCCCATGTAGAGTGTGGCGTACACGGGGTTGGTGAAGTTGGTGGGCTGTAGGTGACAGAGGGTTCAAGTGGGACTCAGAGGCTGGGCTCTGTGGCCTTGGCATCCCACCCCCAAACACCCTGAGTCATCCCATCCACAGCCTCTTCTCCCTGCCCACCTTGTCAGGGTCCAGGGCAAAGTCAGCATCCAGGAGGCCCCCGACATCATCAGGCTCCCCGCCTTCATACATCTTATAGGTGGGGTTCCCAATCTCCACGTTCATGGCCCCATTGGTCATCCGCTGGTGCTGGAAGCCCTTAGCCCTGGGGAGAGGCAGGAGCACAGGGGGGCAGGGATTCTAGAGGTGTAAGGCGATGGTGGTAATGACTAGAATTTCCCAGACTCCCCACAACTCACCCCCGGACTCGCCGCTTGTACCAGAATACCACTCCGGCTACCAGAAGCAGCAGTAGCAGCAACAGCAGGGGGATTAGGATGGAGGCCATATCTAGAGGGGAGGAGATGGGAAAGTCCAAAAGGCACAGGAAGCAAGCCCCCCTCCCTCCCCCCCATTCCAGTCCTGGCAGCCATGCCTCCCCACCCCTGCCACCTACGTGCAGGCTGCTGTTGGCTGACCACTTGCTCTTCACACCGGGGTCCTGCCATGTGGGGTGGGCACCTGCAGACAGAAGGGCAGAGCTGAGCAGGCACGACTTGGAACCATGGCTGCCAAGGAGATGGAGTAGGGCCATGGATCCTGATGGTTCTATTGAGATCTGGGGAAGGGGATGATCTAGGCCTGAGGAAGGCTCAGGGCCAACTCACTGGCACTCAGGCATCATTTTGCTGTTCATGGTGCAGGAACC
>PVJC01000709.1:0-47500 GCA_004026665.1 Murina feae
TATCATTCAGAATTGAAGGTCGGATAAAGAGCTTCACAGACAAGAAAAAGCTAAAGGAGTTCACCACCACCCAACCAGTATTATATGAAATGCTGAAAGGTATCCTTTGAGAAGAGGATGAAGAAAAAATAAAGACAAAAAATTATGAACAACAAATACATATCTATCAACAAGTGAATCTAAAAATCAAGTGAATAAGGAATCTGATGAACAGAATAAACTGGTGAATAGAATAGAATCAGAGGCATAGAAAGGGAGTGGACTGACAATTTTCGGGGGTAAAGGGTGTTGGGGGTGCGGGAAGAGAATGGACAATGATTGTACACCTATGGATGAGGATGGGGGGGAGGGGGACAGAGGATGGGGTGGAAACTGGGAGGAGGGGAGCTATGGGGGAAAAAAGAGGAACAACTGTAACAATATGAACAATAAAGATATTTTAAAAAATAAATAAATAAAATAAAATAGAATCATGATAGTAAATAGCTCAAAAAGATTTGCTTAGAATTACTTTTAATGAAAGTTAAAATTATTAGAGCAAGAGTATTTTATTTTATAAGTAACAAAATGTATTTTACATATTTTATTACTCAATGCAGTGAATCAAGTATTGTTTTTGTTTTGTTTTTTGGCAGTATTTGAAATTTCCTAACAACACTGAAAGACACCCTAATACACCCATCATTTCACATTTAAGTTTGGGAGCACATTACTGTCCCTTGGAGAATATTTGAGTGTTTTTAAATTGTTTTTTCCCAAAGGTCTCACTAAATCTTTTATATTCATATTCATATTTATATTCATATTGTTTAGTATCTTTCTCCTGGTTTATTTCTCTTCTCTACTTGTTAACTGAATTCTACCAAATCTTTATATGTCAAATAGTGGCTTTTTATAATATCTGATAGTGAGAGACTGTCTAGAGTATTGGCATGATGGGCCCAATGTTTGTTCTGCTAAACCAAGCAAGGCAGTTGGATAGAAACTAACTGTGCAAATAGTTTGGTCATGGATATGTTACCTAGAAGGTAACAACCACTTTTCCTTACACTGCCTGATACCTCCAGAACTTGGACACAAATAATCAGAAAATGAAGTTTTCATGCATAAAAGTCAGGTATCAAGGTGAACCCAGATATTTTGCCGCCTCGCTTCATTTTTTTTGTTTTGTTTTGCTTTTCGCTCCAAGGATGGTTGCTGGCTACCTTGGGAGACAATGATCTCTAGTAAGATCAGAAATGGCTCCTTTATGTTCTCCCACAGATGAATGTTGAAATAATAGAAGCAAGTCATTTTGTGGGAAGTTTATGTAAAAGATACCCCAAATTTAATCTCTAAAGTGGTGCCATTCCAAGATCTGAAAGAGTATACTCATGACTAAGTGTATGTTATAAAAGGTATTAATCACAAGAGTTACAAATAGCTGGGCATAAAAATAATTACTCATGCCTTCCTGTCTCACCACTGAGACGGCACTCCTTCCTTGGTAGGAGTTGTCTTGCAAGAGTTAAGAGCAGTTCAGAAAAGAGTCATAAACATCATGGAAGCCAGACCAGACAACATCCATGAGAAGCCTGCTGCTTATATCGCTGGAACCGCCCCTTCCTGCGAGGAGAAGATGATTGGCTGCAGTAAAGGCAGGTGCCGCACATTGTTTTCTGTCATACTGTTTTGGGACTATCTCTTCAGGAAGAGGACAGAGAGAAGAAAAATACATCTCAATGCCCTTCCCCTCAGCTGAAGTCTCTTAATTTTTTTCCCCACATAGTGAAACATACACATATTAATGAACAGGGTCAACAGTGTTCTGAGTATGTTGCATCAAAGCCTGATGTTGAATCTAGGAATATAAAATAAATTTCAAATAACTTTAAATCAATTAACAAAATAGAAAATGATATCGAATAAATCTAAAACTCTCAGACGAAATGGCAGATGCCAGGCAGGATTTGCCAAAGGAACCTTACCTGTTCAAAGCACCTTTGCTTAAAACATAAAATAGAGACAATCTATATTGGTAAATTTACAATTTAGCAAGTGGAGGGGGGGAAAGGCAGAGAAGTATTGATTATCAAAGTATTGTTTACATAAAATACAGATAAACTATATCAGTAAATTTACAATTTAGCAAGTGGAGGGGGGGAAAGGCAGAGAAGTATTGATTATCAAAGTATTGTTTTAATAAAAAAGAGCCATAAACACTGAAGAAAACATGAGAAAGAGAAGAAAATTTCTGACAACTTTGTTTACATATCCCAACAGCAAGCAATCAAGCAAAGAACGTCTCCTTTAAACTGAGATGTTGCTCTGTTTCTTCCTATTATGGAACCTGAGTGGGGTTTCTGGCCTCAAGAACCAGAAACAAGTGGCAATGTGGTCCGTTTGTGTGATCAGCCCCAATGCAGGGACCAGTTGACGCTGAAGGGAAGTTGTCCTGGGAGCTTACTGTGCCCAGTTTAAACCAATAAGCCCAATGGACCATCGGGTTGAGGAACAGAAAGCACTTTCTCACTGCCAGCCTAAAGGAAACTGCTCCTACTGTGCTACGCAACTTGTCGGAAAAAGCTCTCTGGTATTATTAGAAAATTAACCAGACTTTTTATACTTGGGCACAAGACAAGATTGGCTAGCGTGAAATCCAAGAATCCTATTAGAGAAAGTGGTTAGCCACTAACCAGATTGACTCAAGGTACTGCTTGTACTGATTGGATTGAATCTGCGCAGATGCCCTAAAGAAATAAATGGTGTCTGAACTCCATTTTATGAAGTATTTTATAAGTCATCAGCTGGAAAAAAGTTACATTATTTTTATCTTAAATCCAATAGTTTAGGTACTCTGTATAAGGTTTATTGTTTAGTAATCTTCCTGGTAAATCCTGGGAGAAAACATTGTTTAAAGTAAAATGATTATAGGAGAGTAATATTAGAAACATCATTTATGCTAATGCAATTGTGGGCCAAGACCAATCTGTTTCAATGGTTCCTAAACACTCACCTCTAGAAGCATCATCCAGGGAGACTTGTTAAAAATATAGGTTCTCGTGCCCCATCTCTGAGGAATCTGATTTGATAGGTCTGCACTAAGGCGCAGAAATCTCTATCATTAACAGTCTTTTCTGGTAATTCTGGTACACATGAAAGTTTGAGAGCAACACTTGTACTTCAATGATCATAGTAAACTTTATGATGCTATTCAAACTGAGTTTAAATATTTTCCATGGGAGGAAAAATAACATTATCAAAAAGATATGTTACCTCCAAAGGGGCAAGTTCATGAAAAACATTAAACAAGAATTGAATAAATGAGATCCACACCTCATTGTTAATTTAAGAAATGTCATAGTGCCTGGCCGGCATGGCTCAGTGGTTGAGCATCAACCTATGAACCATGAGGTCACAGTTCAATTCCCAGTCAGGGCACATGTCCAGGTTGCAGGCTCTGTCCCCAGCGTGGGGCATGCAGGAGGCAGCCGATCAATGATTTTCTCTCATCATTGATTTTTCTAGTTCCCTCTTCCTCTCCCTTCCTCTCTGAAGTCAATAAAAATATTTTTAAAAAGAAATGTTTTTTAAAAAGAAGTGTGATATTATAATAACCTCTTGTATGATTGCCAGAGTGATTGAGTACATGCTCTGAGAGCCACAAAGAGCAGAGCAGGTCTAGTAGGTTTACAGACATGTGAGGCAGAAGAACAAGCTCACTGACAAAATTTCATGTGTTTCAAAGTAATAACAGCTAATTAATATAACTTCCCACTTAATAAATGGCACACATCTTTTCAAATACATGACTGGGTTTATAAGATCTTCAACTTCTAAAGGACTAGGTAGTTTGTGAAAAGATAGACCTAAAAATGTGTACCTATTGGCAGCAAAATGATGAGAAATCTTATTTTTTCAAACAATAAGTATGGAGTATAGGATGAAATGAATAAGGGTTAATAAATAAGAGATATTTCTTCATTCTAACATAGTGTGGAACTGTCCAAGAAACAAAAACACAGTCAACAAAATAAAGTTAATGGGATATTCCCTGAGAATTTGTATTCTCACAAAGGTTTTATTTATGTCCATATTTATTTACATTTACTATACATATAATGTCTATGTATGATATATTAAATACACACAAGGTTTATAATGCATGATCTAGGCATCTTGTCAAAAAGGCAATATGAAAATAAATAGGTAAGTAAATAAATACATAACTATAAAAAGAAGGCAATGAGAAAGGTTGTTCTGTGTGGGTAATATTACTAGGCCAGCTGGGAAAAGCAAATGCAAAACCTCTCTGGAAAAAACACACTCAACACAAGATGCAGAATTTCCACAAATAAAGCTTGGATGACATGAGGTGACAATCCAAAATTATGAAATACAAAAAGAAGCAATCTGCCATGACTGTTTGATAGAGTTAGCAGTCAGACAGCAGAAGTAGATCTCAAAAACTTCATAAAAGAAAATAATCACATAGAAACTTTATAATAAGTATTTAAAATTATTTTAAAATACAAAAGGAGGAATAAAAATGAGTTAAAAGAACTTTAAAGAGGTAACAAACAGATATGAAGAAATAGAAAATAGAACTGAAGG
Source organism: Murina feae (assembly GCA_004026665.1). Lineage (NCBI taxonomy): Eukaryota > Metazoa > Chordata > Mammalia > Chiroptera > Vespertilionidae > Murina > Murina feae. Next base: position 4,594 of record PVJC01000709.1, read on the forward strand.
AATTCCTCAAAATAAAGGGAAGAGAAATAAAGAGATGAAAGAGACATGGTAGATAAAATAAAAATTTCTGAAACTTTTCTAATAGGAACAATATTTAAAGTGATATTATCAGGACAATATTCTAGAATTTAAGAATTAAGTCATGAATCACAGTGAGTCCTAAGGAAAAAAAATTTAGTACCTACAATATGTCTAGATACTAAAGGTCCCTAGACATATTGTAGTAAATTGCAGAATACTAAATCATAGAAATTATTTTAAAGAAAACCAGAGTGAAGTACATACCATATTCATGGCAATACCTATTAGACTAACAGCACACTTCTCTATAATAACGAGAAAAAACCAGAGGATAGTGGCAAAATATATTGAAAGTCTTGGGAGTAAATAATTATCCACATCAAAATCTATAGCCAGATAAACAATTATTCAATGAAGAAAATTTTTTATAAAAAATAAAACAATTTATTATTAGCACAACCCCACTGGAAATTTAACACATATGGAATGAGTGGAATGCAAGAAAAACTAGTGAGTAAAAAAAAAATTAATATGTGTGCAATCCTAAATAAGCACCAACCTGATATAATAATGATAATGCTGATTAATCTGGGGGGGTAATAAAAAATGGTAGAACTGAAATCGAGACAACAATAATTGGCAAAATAGGAAGAATTAGAGTTTTATTAAATCTCTGAATGAAGTGAAAGTAAAGCTACTGATTAATGTTAGAACTAGTTAATTCATGCCTGTGAGTTAAGTTTAAGGATAAGCACACATACAAAAAAATAACAACCTAGATAAACCTACTACTTTTAAATTGGTACAGGGAAAAACTGAATAAAGACTCAACCAACCCAATAAAAGGATGGAAAAGAGATAAAAAAGAATCATAACAGAGCAGGATAGGAGCATTTCTGTTTCTGTTTCCAAACAAGGTGAGCAGGGCCTGGGTTTATTCTCCTGACTGAAACAACAAGGCAAATAAGTGAAATAAAAAAAGACAGGAAGAAAGGGAGGGAGGGAGGGAGGAAGGAAGGAAGGAAGGAAGGAAGGAAGGAAGGAAGGAAGGAAAGAAGGGGGGGAGGGAGGGAGGGAGGGAGGGAAAAGAAAAAGAAAAAGAGCCCTGACCCAGCTGTGACTCAGTTAGCTGGATATCATCCTGTGCACCAAAGGGTTGCCATTTGATTCTGGTCAGGGAATGTGCTTGGGTTATGGGTTCAATTCCCAGTGGAGGTCCATGCAAGAGGCAGCTGATCCACCTTAAGCTCTCACATCCATGTTTCTCCCTCTCCCTCTCCCTTTCTCTCTCTAAAAGTCAATAAAAAAATTTTTTTAGAAAAAAGAAACAATAGTTTTCAAGTAACTCTATATCAGGCAGTGAAGGTCAGTGTCCTCTGGGTAAAGGGGAACACATGATATTAATCCTGCTATCAGCCCAACTTATTGCCTTAAGAGAGTTTCCACGCCATACAAACAGTGGAGGAGGTGGAGATGAGGGTCTGGGGAGAGTGAAGGATCCAGAGTTCACAGCACCAAGTCCCAGAGAAGTGAGGGCTGCGCTGAGAGAGAACTCAGAAGGTCAGCAGGGGATGCCCCTGAAGATTCGGCAAAATACTGATCAAGCGCAAGTGTGTGAGGAAACGAGCTGAGGCCAGGAAAAGGGTCCTTCAAAATTACTAGAGGAACCAGTACCAGAAGCTCTTCCAGGGCTAGACATAGCTTCTGTTTCCAGCAGCCAGATTAGAAAATGCAAAATGAGTGGTGCCTAGCGTAGACTATTTGTAAGTATCTTTCATAATTAGTGGGAAATACTTAGCTTTATACTGAGCACTGTTCCATTTCCACATAACACGTCTTACAAGCAAGACCTCGCTAAAACAACCTAGAAGAAAAGCCAAAGCACTGTACCTGATTTCAAGGCTTACTGTAATGTACTCAAGACAACTTGGTGAAAGAGGTCCTGGGAGACTCCAAGCCAATCAGTGATCTCTTTCTTCCAAGTTGATCTGCCCTCTGCCTCCTGGGAAAGAGCGCAACCTTGATGTAATGTTACACACTGGTGTAAGCAATCTCCTTATTTCAATTCAGTTAAGCCTCTGAAAGTCCTCTGCGGTAGCTACTCATATTGTTAGCATCCCCACTTTACAGATAAGGAGTCTGAAGCAGAGAGACCTTGTTAAACTTGCCCGAGGTCGTTCATCAGAGTCAGGCTCACCAGCTCCTGGGAATATGTTCTTACATCTACACTATTCTACCAAGTCAAAAGAATATGGATTTTCAGGCAATAAGGAATTTAGATTTGGGGGCAATAAGTTCTCAAAACTATTCTGACAACTTCATGATGAAATTGGAGAGCAATTCTATTTTATTTTATTTTTTTCTGTTTGGAGAAATACCCAAAATCCACTTTGGCCCCCTAAATTAATGAGGAAGCAATTTCACTGGAGAATTTATACAACAGATATAGCACGCATGTTCATGAAGACATATGTACAAGCATATTTGTTGCTATGTTTGTGATCGCAAAAGACAGGAAATCATTCTAAATGTTTAGCAATAAAGACCAATTAAAAAATTACATTGCATCCATGCAGTGATTACCTCCTTCAGAAGAGTGGGAGAGATCTATATGTACTGCTACACGGCTCCAACATATATGGTTAACTGTAAAAAGCAAGAGGTAGAGAGTAACTGGCTGATTTCTTCTAGTTGCTCATCCTGATCTACTCTCCACTCTCCACTCTGCTCCTTGCCCTTGAAGACCAGCCTCTATGGCACATATCACTGGGCTCCTATGTCCTCTGGATGCTGGATGCCTTTGGCCAGTGAGGAACCCCAGGCTGGAGCAGAGGAAAGGAAAGTGAGACTGAGTGTGCATTCCCTCCCTGCTAGCTGCTTCACTGCCCTACGTGACTTCTCCCTTCCAAGTTCAGGTAGCCACTCACTTTCTCAACAGCTATCTCCTTGTGGTGCCTCTATATCATAACCACGTATTCAATGATCAGTAAAGAAACTGTCCTCTAACTTTCCAAATTTGAGTGTGCCTTCTGTTTCCTAAATAGGCTATTATGTTAATAAAGAAAATATTGTGGAGATATATGCAGAGCATACATTTACAATGATACACTTAAAATTCTAACAATAATTGTCAGGGAGAGAAAATATCACTGGGGTTTGGGAATAAAAGAAGTCTTATCTTCATGATATATATTTTCATACTGTGTGAGCTTTCTACCATTGTATAAGCCATTAAGAAAAATAGTAAAATAAAATTTTAAGAAAGTAATGCAAATTTTACCTCCGAGATAGGAAAAATTAATGAGAAAACTGTTTAATAAAAATCTACTTTAGGTAATGTTTGTAGGTGAAAATTTAGTGCATGAAGACAAGTTGCACATGGATAGAGAAAGGCGCTCCCAATATTTTGTATATATTCTTAGGATCTAACATAGAGTGATACACATTAACATGTACTCTCTATTTTTGAATTATTTGCCATTAAGTTATTGTGGTCTTTTTTTCTCTTTGTTCTTTTTAATTGAGTTAATTTGTTTGTTTTTATAAACTATTTTTCTTATGTTTGTGACCTGTTTTAGACATTTTTGTTTGTAGTATTTTAGCAGCTATCAGGAACGATGTATATTCCTGTCATTTTTAATAAAACCTTATGTTTTGTGTTTTTGTAGTAATAATTAAGCTTATTTTAACATCTATTATGACCAAAGAAAATAAGATTATGGATGGGATGAAAAAATAACATTATACCCATTTTACAGTTGGGGCAGTTAGATCTCAAAGATATTAAATCTCTTCCCCGAGGTCACACAGCTAGCAAAATAGCAGAACTGAAACTAGAACCTAGATATTGAGTCTTCAATAAAAACCTGTGTCTAGTAAACACAAGATATATTTTAATGTCAGGAACTAGTATAGTAACACATTATCCAATCAATAAAAAATATAAAATGCTTTATTTTTATTCCTAGCTAAACAAAACTATGTATTAAAAACTGCCAATGAAGTGATATAAATAGCTTGTTGCATAAGCTATATATCTGCTCATTTTAGTACTCTCCAACCACTGTTTTATTTCCAGCAAATATTGACATGATCTCCCTGTATGACACAGTGACTGCACACTAAATGATGCCATTGTCTGAGCCATGGTCTGACATAGGAAATCCTCCAAATTCTCCTGATGACATTGATAGACACTACGTGATGTGTATAAAAAACTGCTCTTAACATCAATGATATTGCTCTTGCTGTTTATTATTCTACAAAACTAGCAGCAATTGTATACAAGAGACTTCTAGACTTTCCAACACTGTCTAGGATTTTATTCAAAATCACTGTGATTAACTAAGACCTAAAAACACTTTATTAGAATGCCATATTTAATTAGTTGTGTTCATCTTATTAATTTTTTAAAATTCAATTTATAATTTATATTCTATAACAAGTTCATCCATCTCCCCTCCTTCCACCACATGTCTACCTCTGGCAATCTCCAATCTTTTCTCTAGATCTATTGAGTTATGTATATTACAGGGTGTCCAAAAAATGTACACACTTAGACAGCTGATAGCTCAATTTTGAAAATGAGATGTATTTTAATAAACAGTGCTTTTATAATTATTCAATGTGTATATATATTTTGTGTGTGTACATAGAGATCTATATACTTATACATATAGACTTACATACATATTACATATACATATATACATATATATACACACTGAGTGGCCAGATTATTATGACCACCTGACATTTGTAGGCAAATTAGCCATGCACTGCATCATATGGGAGCCGCAGGCTTGTTTGAACACCTTTGCTGTCTGCAGTTACCAAGATAAAACGTCTCCAATTTGCACAGGAACACAAGGATTAGACAGTCGAGCATTGGAAAAAAGTCATGTGGTACGATGAATCACGTTTGCAGTTGCATCATGAAGATGGCAGAGTGAGAATTTAGCAGAAACAGCGTGAAACCATGCACTCCACATGCATGAGTACAACCCTTCAAGTTGGTGGGGGCAGTGCTATGGTTCAGGTCATGTTTTCCTGGCATGATTTAGGCCCTTTAATTCATGTGGAACAATGTCTGAATAGCACAACATACCTAAGTATCGTTGCTGATCAGGTTCATCCCATCATGTTGATGGCGTAACCCAATGGAGATGGCTTCTTCCAACAAGACAATGCGCCATGCCACAGTGCTCATATTGTGCAGGAGTGGTTTCAAGAACATGAGGGAGACTTTACCTTGCTTAGGTGGCCACCATAATCACCTGATCTCAATCCAATTGAGCATTTGTGGGTTGAAGTTAAAAGAGCCACCAGGCAGCTGGTTCCACAACCATCAAGTCTCACAGAACTGGACAGTGCTAATCATCAGGCATGGTGTCAGATTCCTCGTATCACCTTTCAACATCTCGTGGTGTCAATGCCAGGAAGAATTGCCACAATACTGAAAGCAAAAGGTGGCCCAACAAAGTACTGATGGGGTGGGTGGTCATAATAATCTGACCACTCATAATACTATATATCCCATGTTCAAAGGCTGTTAAATCATGTTGTTTACCCATATCTTCAGAAAAAAATCACTTCTACTGTCGTGGTAAACAACTGCTTCCCTATTTATAATGGTCTGGCCCTCTAGCAACTTTAGCGCAAAATTACAGCTAATTTGCCCACAAACTCAGGTGGTCATAATAATATACTATTATATTATATGCCACATATTAAAGAGACCTTATAGTATTTGTCTTTCTCTGTCTGATTTATTTCACTTACCATAATGCCTTTGAGGTCCATCCATGCTTTTGCAAATGGCAAGATTTCATTCTTTCTTATGGCTGAAAAATATCCCATTATATTTATCTTATTTTTTCATTAATCCATTGGTAGACACAAGTTGCTTTTATATCTTGGCTGTTATAAATAACTAGAGGCCTGGTGCACGAAATTCATGCACTGGATGGGGGAGTGAGGATGTCCCTAAATGCAGCCTGCACCATCTCCAATCTGGGACCCCCCCTTACAATCCTGGACTGCTAGCTCCCAACCACTCACCTCCTTGCCTGCCTGATTGCCCCTAACTACTTCTGCCTGCCACCCTGATCACCCCCTAACCATTCTCCTACCAGTCTGATCAACACCTAACTGCTCCCCTGATGGCCCAATTGCCCCCAACTGCCCTCCTCTGCTGGCCTGATCACCCACAACTGCCCTCCCCTGCTGGCCATCTTGTGGCTGTGGCACTGCCATCTTTGAGGGTGTTATAGTCAATTAGCATATTCCCTCCCTATTGGCTGTGGGCACCGCCATCTTTGTGACAGCATGAGCATCAATTAGCATATTCCCTCTTTATTAGATAGGATGATGCAATGAATATGAAAGTGCATATTTATTTTAGAATTAGTATCTTCATTTTTTTTTCAGATAAATACCAAGAAGTGGAATTACTGGATAATATGCCAGTTTTACTTTTAATTTTTTTGGAAAACATCGTTTTCCATAGAGTCTGCATCAATTTACATTCTCACCAATAGTACACATGTTCCTTTTTCTCTACATCCTTACCAACACTTGTTATTTCTAGTCTTTTTGATGATAGCCATTCTAACAGGTGTGGTTTTGGTTTACATTTTCTTGATATAGATCGTTTCATGTACTTGTTCACTACCTGTATGCCTTCTTTGGAAAAATGTCTACTCATATATTCTGCTTATTTTAAAAACCATATTGTTTGGGGTTTTATTTTTTCATTGAGTTGTATAAGTTCTTTATATAATTTGGATATTAGACCCTTATCAGACACATTATTTGCAATTTTTTTTTTATTTAGCAGATTGTTGGTATTTTTTATTTGCATTTTGTTGCTAGCTTTCTGTGCAGAGATTTTAACTAGATGTTGTCACACTTATTTATTTTTGGTTTTGTTGTTTTTAGTATCAGATTCAATACATCATCACCAAGATGTATATCAAGAAGCTTATCACCTGCTCAGCTAGTGTGGCTCAGTGTCAACCTATGAACTAGGAGGTCACGGTTTGATTCCCTGTCAGGGCACATGCCTGGTTGCGGGCTCCATTCCCAGTAAGGGGGGGGGCGGGTACAGGAGCCAGTCAATCAATGATTCTCTCTCATCATTGTTGTTTCTGTCTCTCTCTCCCTCTCCCTTCCTCTCTGAAATCAATAAAAATATATTTTTAAGAAAGAAGCTTACCACCTATGTTTTCTTCTATTTGCATGGTTTCAGGTAGTCCGTCCAATGCTTTTACTTGGATTTAAATTATAAATATAATTCACAGGCTAGTCACAATCTTCATTTAGACTAAGTGTAACAATTACAGCATGCAAGTTTATTTTGGCTTTATGAAAATGCACTAGTGATAATGAGGGTAGGTCACTCCAGGCCACAAGAAATAAACCCTCCTGTCAGGACTTAAACTTTCTGCCACATCTTGAGTCAACAGATTTGTAAGCAGTGAATGCAAAAAATAAGTTGTCTTTCTTTTTTATTTTTATTTTTTGGCAACAATTTAGCAAAGGCATATGCTTCAAATTCAAATGACTTCACTTCAAATTGAAATTAAGAAATGTTTTGAAGCCTAGTCATTTGATAATAATTTGCTTCAAAAATAAGCAGCATGCTTCTTTTTAAGGGGACCGCATCCCTTAACACGTGACTCAACAGAGTGGGAAATGAAAAAGCGAAATGCCCCCAAGAGCAGTTCCCAAATATAATCCCGTCCGCAGTATCGGTGGTTGTGTTTCTTTGTTATTTGGGTCCCCACTTCATGACGGTAGGTGCCCACCCCACCATTTTCTCCTTCACTGCAACGATGATGAATGGTCTGAGAAAGAGGAGCTGGGCTCCTGCCAAGAACCTACTCTCGACTTCAGTGTGTTTCAGCTTTCAAGACCTGATTGTTTTCTCCTCTCCCAGGGACCACTAGCTACCTTATTACCAAGAAGAATGACCCTTTGACAGCACAACTGCAATCCAGAATCTCCACCAAATTGTAACCTTAGAGATGCCAATGGCATTGAAAAACTAATCAAGATCAGAAGGTCAGAAAGACAAATGCATTAGTACATATACAGTCTCCAAGTTCTTTGGCAATTTTCTTGGCTTGCTAAAAATCATTTTTAAAGTTTCTTTTGATGTATTTATTGCCTCTTTGCTTACAATCTGTACACCGCCGGTATTCTTAATGTACAGGGGATTCCGCCGTACGAGAATGCTGCCTTTATTTCATTCACAATCCATTTCATAAAATGCTGAACTAGAAACAGCCTCCTCCCTCCTCAAACAATCTCTGTTACTATCTTACTCTGTTTTTACTATGAACAAAATACCAATTAGATCAGCTATTTACTTAAAAAAATATTACATAAAACAGCTGAAACAAAAAGGCTTGGTTATTAAAAGTTGAGGCAGGTAAGTTAAAATAAATGGCTGCCTTGCTGTTTAAGCTGCTTGACAACTTGGATTAACCCCCTCTTAGCTGCCTCGTGCCATTACACTTTCGTTGATTAAATAAAACAGTACTAGATAGATTTTTAAAATTTATGGAAACCAGTAATTAATTGTTTAATTTTTTCAAGGTAAAACTTGAACTTTTAATATATAGCGTTAATAATAACAAATCACAGCAGCCATTTATCATGTTAGATACTTCATGTGCATTATTTCTAACCTTTACCATGCAGCCCACCAGGCAAAGTGTGAACATACCCATTTTACAGGAAAGAAAATACTCAGACATTAAGCGGCCCAAAAGCCAACACAATCTTTTTTTTTTTTTTTCCAATTACCTTCAGTGTTTTAGTTTATAATGTATCAAGAGACTTTTAAGTCATTCAACTATTTTGGCTAATTTATTCACTGATTGAACCAGTGTAATTTACTCATTGCCTTAGACTTAAAGAGATACAGCTTGACAATTGCAAAGAGAATGCTAAATATCAGTGAAGTAATGGAGTATGGACTGGTTTATATCATCTTAAAGATTCTGCTCACAAGGGCACCAACATTAACTGATTTTGATCATTAAACTGATAGACATTTCCTGGACCAAGAAATTGTGGCTGCCTTCTGTAACTGTTGTACACTACCAAGTCATTTGCGGGTGTGCAAAAACCAAGCACATATCACTAATAAGATTGTCATTCTCACAGGCTTAGTTTAAAAAAAAAAGGAACCGTATTGCTGAGTTACTATCTGGTTCCAAGATAACCATTCTGCAGCCCTACTTACTTTACCTTTATTTTTATTGGGGAGTGTGTATGTGTGGGAGGGGGTGATGAGTAGATAGACCAAAGGGTTACATTTCATTGAAGATGTATTTCTTGTCTCCATTCCATGATGGCAAAAGCTTTCACAAAAGTCATAGAAAAAGAAGTCTCATGTTACCATTCAGGAATGGCATATCTCTTTAAGTCCTTCCAATGGCTTTTATGGCAATGAAGAAACCAAGGAAAATATTTTTCTTGCCATTTTACATGCTGTTTTTAGTCTTATCTGGCAGCATGCCTGAAGTGTGAGGGTTAGTCTCTAGATAGATCTTTAAGTCTTTCTCCTTGCAATTACCATCACTCACATACCCTCATTATCAGTGGGTGTCTTAAACTCTGGGTTACACCTCCTCTTTATTCCACTTCCAAAAGTAGAGCTTTTAAAATAGATGCTTCTATTAATGATGTCAGTCAGCTGACCATTTATCTGTGCCTAAAGATGGAGTTGGAAATACAACAATTTCTGAAAGAAAAGGTAACTAATCCAATGGTAACATTTTTATATTCAAAACTGCATTATCTCTAAATAGGACACAAAAATTAATGCTCTGGAAAGAAGCCTACGTTTTTAAAATAAAATGATTTTCATATGTCAATATTACATTCCCTATTTTTCTTACAGGTTTACACCAAATCTCACAGATAGTATGTCTTTAATTTCATGTTTATCTTCATCTCACTCTCGCTAACAAACATCCAACAATTACTCACTCCTGAAATATTTCCATGTCTAGTTCTTAAAGACTTTTCAAGATATAAGCATAGAAAGAAAAGGCTAGAAGGGAATTTAATAAAAGTTGTCATTTGTGTGCTAAGTTTTTTATGGCAATATATCTGTGTATATATGGGGAAATATTTCATGGGGACCAGAGAGAGTTCCATTCTGCTTTGCGGTATCAAGGAGGGCTTCCTGAAATACAGGGCATTTGAGTTGACTCTGGAACTTGATTCGTGATAGAATGAGCGAAGCCACAGGAGAGGGGAATGGGAACTGGCAGCCTCCTAAGTTATCTCGTGAGATCCGAGTATTGGTCTGTGGGAGGTTTGGCAAGGTGAAATCATTCATGGTGGTAGAAAGTCATCTTGGTTTTTACCCTGTTGGGAAACAGGACATACTGGAGACTTTCACTAATGCTATCTCTGATAAAACTCACTTTATTTGCACAAACAAGCTTTAACCAAGCAATCAGAATTTTGTTGAGATAATCCATTTGACAGCCTTTCATCCTGTCTCACGCGTGTGTGCTGCCTGCACTGGCTGCAGATTTACAGCCACAAATGAGTCACTATGTAGGACTTTCAAAAGAAAACCCGAGAGAGGAGGTGAGCTATCTCAGGTACAAACAACTGGGGGCTAAGGGCTGTCAGTCAGGAAAAGATTGCAGAAGTAGAGCAGGGAGATGTCGTAGAGAACACCCATGCTGAGTTGTTCTCAAGTTGTTCTCTTTGCTCTTCCTTTCTCTTTCTCCTCTTGCTTCTCATTTTCTTGCTAAGAGAAGGAAAGGGTGGTAAAAAAAAAAAAAAGATCTTTGTCTGTCTGAAACGAACTAGCCTGTTCTCTCCATTACTGTCCCTACAGAGGTTCCATAGGGCACAGGAGCTAACTGCACATAGCTGGGTGCAAGGTTGGCACCCACGAGGAGTATCCCACAGAAAGATCATTTGCATGAACTGGCCACATGCTGTAGGAATGGATGTGATGTGTCATGTATCTAGAGGCATGTGGCATCCCATAGCATGGAGCATTCTCATGTCATTGCTAGAATTTCTGATTCAGCTAGCTTGAATATATCCTGTCTACTTCATCCCTATTTCCAGTGCCTGGTGCCTGAGAAGAGGCCCTCCATCATCTTTTATTTAAAACTAAGGGCCCGGTGCATGAAATTCATGTACAGGGGGAGGGTGGGGGTTCCTCAGCCCAGCCTGCCCCCTCTCACAGTCTGGAACTCCTCAGTGGATGTCCTATGATGGCCCTAGTCTGCCAGGCGCCTTGTGTGTGTGTGTGTGTGTGTGTGTGTGTGTGTGTGTGTGACCACTGGGAACCTGCCCCCAGCCGCATCTGAGGCTCAGAGCAGTCCTCCTGTGTGTGTCTACCTGCTGGGGGCCTGCCTTCAGGCACACTGTCGAGGCTTGGAGCAGGCACCCTCTCTATGTTGATCTCTCAGACTCTTACCCGCCCCCAGCATGTTGTTCTCTTTTTTGAGCTGTAGCCAGGGCTGGGTGCTGCCTGCCTCCCAAGCTTGCCTACTGCCCATCTTCCTCCAGCCACCAGAAAGCAGGGAAAACCCCACCTCGTGGTCAGGCCAGCCTTTTCCTGCTCCCTGATCCCCAGAAGGGACCTGGGAAGCCGCCAAGCGGGCCACCAACTCTTTCCCACTCACTGGTCCCCTGCTGCCTTCCTTTCCCACTCCCCAGTGCTGCCAAGGGGTCTGGGGAGCCACCAAGCAGGACTCCGGCCCCTGCAGCCTTGCTTTCCCGCTCCCCGGTGCCCCTCAAAGGGCCTGGGCAACCACAAGCAGGCCACCAACCCTGCCGCCTCTTTCCCACTCACGGGTCCTGGGTCCTGCACTGTTCCGCCCTGCAGCTGCTCTGTGCACTTGGGAGGTCCCTCAGCCCGGCCTGTGCCCTCGCACAGTCTGGGACTCCTCTGGGGATGTCCACCTGCTGGCGTGCCTGACCAGGCTGGGTGAGGGGCTGATGGCTGTCTCCAGGCTGGCCAAGCCCCCCAGGAACGTCCCTCACCCCATTGGGGTGTGGCCAGCGTGGGTGAGGGGCTGATTGGCGCTTTCAGGCTTTAAGGCTGCCCAAAGCTCCCATTGACCCAATGTCCTAGCAAGGCTGGCTGGACGCAGGTGTCTGGGGTTTGTTTATCTCCCATAATTGATGTACTGTTCCTTTAAGCTGAGGTGGACTGAGGTAACGAAACCTCCTCTGCTTCACCTCGCAGCGCAGCATCTATAATGAGACTTTATTACTCTTAGTAAGTCAGGCCAGGCCTGCTGTTCCCTTCAGCTCCCGAGGATTCTATGATTGTTACATTATTGCAAACATGTTTTGGAGCCTGCCTGCCAAGGGCCGAAAACAGTTTCGCTTTCGCTCCTGCTGCAACAGACGCTGCCTAAATGTTTACTCAGGTCCGTGAGTGGCGGCCGCCATGTTGGCTGGGCTAATTTGCATACAGCCGCTCTGATTGGCTGGTGGTAACAGTCAATTTGCATGTTTCTCTTTTATTATATTAGATGCTGCAACGGTCCTAACTGGTTTGGCTCAGTGATCAGAGCGTCGGCCTGCGGACTGAAGGGTCCCAGGTTCGATTCCGGTCAGGGGCATGTACCTTGGTTGCAGACACATCCCCAGTGGGGGGTGTGCAGGAGGCAGCTGGTGAATGTTTCTCTCTCATCAATGTTTCTAGCTATATCTCTCCCTTCCTCTCTGTAAATAATCAATAAAATACATTTTAAAAATAAAATGCTGCAACGATTTCCCAACTGACTGTGGTGGTGGTGATGATGATGATGACAATAGTTGACTTTTATTGAGAAATTTCAGTGGGTTAGGTTTTTTTCACACTAATTTTTTATCTTATTTTTAAATAATTTCAAAGTTACAGAAAAGTTGCAGTAAGTACGCATATCTCCTGTGCACCCTTTCCCCCAATTCATCAATTTTTATGTAATTTTGCAACATTTGCTTTAGCATTCTTCCTTTTTCCATACTTTTCCCTTGACAAGAATAGGTGATATATATATCACCTATTCAGTGATATATATATCACTGAAATGTAAATGAGCATTTTTTTGCTCATTTACAATTTGCTCATTTACATTTCAGTATGTCTTTTTTTTACATAACTAAAATATAGTTATAAAATTGAGAAAATTTAACATTGATAATCCTTTTATCTAATCAAAAGTCCATATTAAAACCAATGTCATCCCAATAAACTCAATAGAAAAAACTCAGAGGTTGGAAACACGGAAAAAGAAAACACGAACTATAATTCTGGAAGTAAATATTTTCTAAAATTTCCACACTTTTATAGCTACATACTTTTTAAAAGTAGATGGTTTTCTGGGAAATTTGAAATTAAGAGTTGATTATCATTGCATTAAATTTTCAGAATAATTACACACGTATAGGGCTCTATGATTAAATCAGAGTAATCAACAGAATGATTATGCCTATAAAGAAATCATAATTTAATCACAATGATTGGTTTGTAGGAGCTCAAGTAAATTATTTTAGTTTAGTTTTATTATGTAGTACAGTACAGGATGTAGTTTATTTACTAGGTAGTTATATTTTGGATTAAGACATTGTTAGAAAAGGATGCACTGAGACGATGCTACAGCAGGAAGATCACTTAGGTCATGCTCACCCTTCTTTTGTCATACTTGTATATTTGTTTGAAATAAACTCTTTGTCTTTCACTGGGATCCTGAGTGTCAATGAATAAATCATATTTTTGTTTCTCCACACAAAAAAAGTCCATACTACAATTTCACCTATTATAAAGGACTCAATAATGCCCTTTATAGCTATTTTTTCCAGGGCAGAATTCAGTCCAGGATAACAAATCACAGTTGTCATGTCTCTCTAGTCCCCTTTAATGTGGAATGGTTACTTGGTCTTGCTTTTGAATAATGCAGGCCAGTTATGTTATAGAAAGTCCCTCAACATGGGTTTGTGTGATGTGTCACATGAACACATGCAGGTTGTGCATTTGGAGCTAGAATACCAAGAAGTGTGGTTGTGTTCTTTTCATGATCTCATCTTAGAGACAAATCACCTTTCTTAGTCATGTTAGTTTTAATCACTTGCTTAAAGAGCTGTTTTCTCCACTACACAGTTAAGATTTACTGTTTTGTGGTAAGTACCGTGAGATGCCTCTATAAAATATAAATATCCTGTTATTCATTAACTTTCCTCCACCAAATTTAGCATTCATTGATGATTCTTGCCTGACTCATGTTTTCCCATGATTGCAAAATGGCATTATTAAAAATGTCATCATTCTTTCCATATTTATCAGTTGATGTACTGCTGTAACAGAGAACTTTTCTTTTTATTTATTGATATATTTATCATTACAGGCTCACGTGTTCTTATTTTAGTTTGTATACTGTAACCCGTTACATGCTTGTTTATTTGGATGCTCAGATTATGTCCCGCTTGGTTAGTGAAAGCCCCTTCACACTGGCTCCATGTCCCTTTTGACAGCCCCCCTCATTTTTTGTGAGCACTTCCTCACTGTTAGGCACCAAAAGGTGTTCTAGGCTCATTTCATACCTGTCGAGCTCCAGCCATGAAATCTATAAGGCATCATCATTATAAATAATTTTCCAACAAACCTACAAGATAGGTACTATTATATGAATGAAGGAACTAAGTCAAAGACAGGTTAAGTAAATACCCCAAAGTCACAGAGCCAATAAAATGGTGATGCCACTGATGTTGCTGCTTCTAGTCTTATCTCAGTCTCCACCCCACTCCCAACCCCCACTCACAGCCAAATCTACTCCCCGCAAAGTTAACAGAATAACGTAGTTCAAATGAAAACACTGAATCTCATCTACCACACAGCACACACCTGGGAACCTGGTATTTACACAGTAAATATTTTTTTAAATGACTGGAAATAAACTGACACAAAATTAATGAATAAACCCCATCCCCATTTTTTCCTTTGCATTTTTTTTTTGAATAATCAGACCCAACAAGGATCCCTAGCATGAACTGAGAAGAGAAGAAAGTGAGGTGCTGTCATATAACTTTTAGGGAGACGTGTCGATGCCTCTTATGATATCCACCCGCATGGCCAACCTGGTCTACTTATCTGCCAGGTAACTTCCATTTCTACATCTGAAGTTCCAACATAATCTCTCCCTCCACTGTACATCCTCCCAGCTCAGAACCTCCTTATTCTTTTCTTCAAGAAAACATCCAACCCCTGCATCACTGACTTCATTCCCAGTCTGTTACCACTTTGTATCTTCATGTCCTTTTCTATCTTACTTATACCCAATGGTTCAGTAATTCAAATACCACTGCTCAATCTCTGTTTTCAACTACCTATCTGTTCTCTCCCTGCAAACTCTCAAACTTGGAAGAATCTACACTTCTCACGCCTTCACTGAAACTGCTGAGCACTTCAGGAGAAAATTACACAACGTTGTGGTTGGTTGGAATTACAAATCTCACTTGGCAAGTTCAGCAAGCTTTTGACCTGATCAGCTTCCTTTCCCACTCCCCTCAACAATGATTCTAAATGTTTATTTTTGTTTTGTTTTTTTATGTTCTTGCCTCACCACAGCCTTTCTCTAAGTGCTTTCTACAACTGGGTGGATAATCCAGGCTATCGTGCAGAAGCCATATTATCTTCTAGGCTCCCACACCTCTATTTAATCCATATTTATGCATATTTATACCTGTCTTTAATTCCTTTCTTCTTGATTCCATGAAGATGTGACTTAATTTTTTTTACCTTTATTGTTGAAAGTATTACATATGTTCCCTTTTTCCCCCATTGACCCCTCTAGCCCACCCTCAGCCACGATCCCAGGCCTTCACCACCCTATTGTCTGTGTCCGTTGGGTTATGCATATATGCTTTCAAGTTCTTGATGATCTCTTCCACCCACCCACCCATTCCTGCCTGCCCTCTGAGATTCCAGTCTGTTTCATGCTTCTTTATCTCTGGTTCTCTTTTGTTCATCAGTTTATTTTGTTCACTAGATTGCACATGTGAGTGAGATTATGTAATACTTGTCTTTCTCTGACTGTCTTATTTCACTTAGCTTAATGCTCTCCAGGTCCATCCATGCTGTCTCAAAGGGTAGTAGGTCTTTCTTTTTTACTACTGTATAGTATTCCAAGGTATAATTGTACCACAGCTTTTTTTATCCACTCATCTATGCAGGACACTTGGGTTGTTCCCAGATCTTAGCTATTGTAAATTGTGCAGCTAAGAACATAGAGGTGCATACCTTCTTTCTGATTGGTGTTTCAAGTTTCTTGGGATATATTCCTAGAAGTGGGGTCACTGGGTCAAATGGCAGTTCCATATTTCATATTTTGAGGAAACTCCATACTGTTTTCCACAATGGCTACAACAGTCTGCATTCGCACTAGCAGTGTTCCCTTTCCTCCTGATCTCTTTCCTCCAGACCCTCGCCAGCACTTGTCATTTGTGGATTTCCTGATGGTAGCCATTCTGACAGGTGTGAAGTGAAACCTCACTGTCATTTTAAATTTGCATTTCTCTGGTGCTCAGTGACTTTGAGCACTTTTTCATATGTCTCTTGGCCATTTTTTTTTTATTGGATTGTTTGTCTTCCTTTTGTTACGTTGTATGAGTTCCTTATATATTTTGAATATTAATCCTTTATCAGATGTATCATTACCAAATATGTTCTGGCTCCATTTTCATTTTGTTGATTGTTTCCTTTGCTGTGCAGAAGCCTTTTATTTGATGTAGTCCCATTTGTTTATTTCCTACTTAGTTTCCTTTGACCGAATAGATATATCCACAAACATATTGCTATGAGAGATTGTCTGAGATTTTGCTGCCTATGGTTTCTTCTAGGATTTTTATAGTTTCATGACTTACATTCAATTCTTTCATCCATTATGGTTTTATTTTTGTGTATGGTGTAAGTTGATGGTCTAGTTCCTTTTTTTTTTTGCATTATCTGTCCAATTTTCCCTACACCATTTATTGAAGAGGCTGTCTTGACTCCATTGTATGTTCTTGTCTCTTTTGTTAAGTATTAATTGGGCATAATGGCTTGGGGTAATTTCTGTGATCTCTGCTCTGTTCCATGTATCTATATGCCTGTTCTTGTGCCAGTGCCAGGCTGTTTTGAGTATGGTGGCTTTGTAATATAGCTTGATATCTGGTATTGTGATCCCTCCAACTGTGTACTTCTTTCTCAAGATTGCTGTGGCTATTCAGGGTTCTTTTGAGATCCATATAAATTCTTGGAGTATTTGTTCTGGATCTGTGAAATATGCTGTTGGCATTTTAATAGGGATTGCATTGAATCTATAGATTGCTTTGAGTAGTATGGACATTTTAATTATGTTAATTCTACCAATCTATGAACACGGTACATACTTCCACTTATTTATATCTTCCTCTATCTCTTTTTCCAATGTCCTATAGTTTTCCAAGTATAGGTATTTTATCTCCTTGGTTAAGTTTATTCCTAAGTATCTTAATATTATTTTTTCCAATGGTAAATGGAATTGTTTGTTTAGTATCTCTTTTTGAGAATCCATTATTGGCATATAAAAATGCCATTGATTTCTGGGTGCTGATTTTGTATCCTGCCACATTGCCAAATTCATTTATTAAATCTAGTAGTTTTTTTGGCATCTTTAGGGTATTTTATGTACAATATCTTGTCATCTGCAAATAATTAGTGTTTTACTTCCTCCTTTCCAATTTGGATGCCTTTTATGTTTTCTTCTTGTCTGATCACTGTGGCTAGGACTTCTAGTACTATATTGAATAAGTATGGTGAAAGCAGACATCCCTATCTTGTTCCTGTATTTTAGGGGAAATCTTTTTAGTTTTTGCCTATTGAGTATGATGGCTGTACATTTATCATTTATGGCCTTTAATATATTGAGATGTGATCCCTCTATTCCCACTTTGCTCAGAGTTTTTATCAAAAATGGGTGTTGCAAAAAAAATGGGTGTTGCATTTTTTGAGTACTATTTCTGCATTTATCAATATGATTATGTGATTGTTATCTTTCAATTTGTTTATGTGATGTATCACATTTATTGATTTGCAAATATTGTACCAGCCTTGCATTCCTGGACTAAATCCTGCTTGTTTGTGGTATATGATCTTTTAAATATATTGCTAGATGTGACTTGCTAATATTTTGTTGAGGATTTTAGCATCTGTGTTCATCAGGGATATTGGCCTATAATTCTTTCTTTGTAGTGTCTTTATATGGTTTTGAAATAAGGATAATGCTGGCCTCATAAAAAGAGCTTGGAAGTGTTCATTCCTCTTGGATTTTTTGGAACAGTTTGAGGAAGGTAGGTGTTGGTTGTTCTTTGAAGGTTTGGTAAAATGCCCCTGTGAAGCTTTCCAGACCAGGGCTTTTGTTTGCTGAGAGTTTTGGTTTTTTGTTTGTTTGTTTGTTACTGCTTCAATTTCATCAGTTGTTATTGGCCTATTCAGGTTTTCTGATTCTTCATGGTTCCATTTTGGAAGATTGTATTTTTTTTAGGAATATGTACATTTCATCAGGTTATACAGGCTGTTGGCATATAGTTGTTCATAGTATTTCTTACAATTCTTTGTATTTCTGTGGTGTCAGTTGTTACTTCACCTCTTTCATTTTTCATTTTGTTTATTTGGTCCCCTCTCTTTGTTTCTTGATGAGTCTGGCTAAAGGTTCATTAATCTTGTTTATCTTTCATGAAGAGGTGATGTTTAACTTTCATAAAACATATGCTCTGTGTCCCAGCTTATATTACAACCTTCCTCTACTAAATTATTATTTGTTCTTATACCCTTAATCTCTCAATTACTCTGTATTTCTTCTCTTTTATTGCTCTCTCTTCAGCCATATAATTAAACTCAGTTTTCTTTTATATTTAAAAGTAAAACATCCCTTGATCCTATATCTTCCCTTTGTCTATTACCATATTGTTTTTTTTTCCAATGAATTAGTTTCTTATTTTAGTTTAAATCCACTGCCTCCACTTTCTCACCTCCTTTTTGTTGCTCAAACCAGTTTGCTGTCTGCCCATACCACTCCACTAAAACTGCCTTCTCCAAGGTTACCATGATCTAAATCCAGTGAACACTTATTTATTGCTCCTTCCCTTTCTTGTTTTTCCTTAAAAAACAAAACATAAAAACACTTATTAGACATTGAGAATACAATAGTGAATCAAATAGACCTGACCATAACCTTATATGCATAGAGAAACAGACACTAAACAAGCAATTACAGGATTAATAATCCTATATAATAAAAGGGTAATATGCAAATTGACCCTAACAGCAGAACCACTGGGAATGACTGGTCATTATGACACACACTGACAGCCAGGGGGCAGACACTCAATGCAGAAGCTGTCCCTGGTAGTCAGTGCACTCCCACAGGGGGAGTTCTGCTCAGCCACAAGCCAGGCTGCCAGCTGCCGGTACAGCAGTGGTGTTGGGAGCCTCTCTTGTCTCCTCAGCAGCGCTAAGGATGTTCAACTGCAGCTTAGGCCTGCTCCCTTCTGGCAAGTGGACATTTCCTGAGGGCTCCCAGGCTGCCAGAGGGATATCTGACTGCCAGTTTAGGCCCGATTGCCCAGGGAGTGGGCCTAAGCCAGCAGGTGGACATCCCCCGAGGGGTCTCAGACTGTGAGAGGCACAGGTTGGGCTGTGGGATGCCTACAAGTGCACAAATTTTTGTGCACCGGGCCTCTAGTTAACAATAAATACAATAATGCTACAAAGAAATTTAAATGTTATTATGAAAATAGGAAAGCTAACATAACATAAAGAAGATATAAATGGTTAAGAAAAGTTCCCCATTGGTATGGCATTTAGATGGAGATCTGAAGAATGAATAGGAGTTAGCCCAGTTAGAGATGGGGGATGGGGGGTGAAGCAGAAAAGAGGCTTCCAAAATAAAGAGACAGAAAGTGCAGGAGCCCTAAAATGAGCAGAAGACTACACTATTTGAGCAATATCAAGAAGCGCAATTTGTACAGATCAAAGAGAATGAAGTATTCCAGATAGGGCTGGAGATGAGGGGACAAGTGTGAAATCAATCAAAGTTTTAGAACATGTTAAGAAATTTGGATGTTATCCCAAGAATAGTGTGTTTCCATGAAGGATTCTATTTTATTCTTAAATTTTTATTAAGTGTTTTGGGGTGACATTGATTAATAAGATATCATAAGTTTCAAGTGATTAAAAAAAGGTGTATGATGAAATCAGATTTGCCTCCAACCATCAAGTGCAAATAATGGCAGCTTGTACAAAAGTGGTGGCAATGAAGATAAAGAAAAACAAACGGGTTAAAGATGCACTTGGGAGGAATTAATTGGATTGGGGGATACTGGCGATAAAGAAGGGAGGAGTGAAAAGGCTCAAACCTAAATTTCTAGCACCATCAACTGAGGAGGTGCTAATACCATTTACGACAATAGTAAACACAGGAGAAGGTGTTTCTTGGGGGTGAAAATCATGAGTTTGAGGGGCCTACAGACATACAGAGAGTAGGAGAGTTAGAGGTGATCTGAAGTGCAAGAGCAAGCAGCAAATGGAGGCTACTAAAACGAAAGGAGGACATGAGACTGACTACAGAGAGATGAAGATTAACTACCCATCCTCTCTGCCCTACAGCACTACCCACAGCCCGTGCCCTACGGAAAAGAACGGCCGGTTCTCTCCATGACGTGTTCTTTCTCTTTTGCTTCTTTGCACATACTGCTCCCACCAGGCATGCCTTTTCCCCGCCGCCTCCTTAGCTCTTGTTTCTTCTTCCAGATGTAAGTCACGTGCCAACTATTCTACAAAGTTTTCCCTCCTCTCCCCATTGGTTACATGTTTCCCCACATTGGTTAAATGGTCTTAGAATGTATCTGAGCTTATAATTTCCCATACATACCTCTAGCATAACACTTACCACACTGGAATGGAATGTTTATCCCACCACTAGACTGAAAACTATTTCTCTCTGAGTCCCAGGGCCTAACACAGGACCAGGACATAGTAGTTTCTCAATATACACTTGGAAGAAAATACAAGTTCTGTTAGGACAAGACTGCTATGTGAGTCATACAATTTTGACTGTTAGAGCCAGAATGGACTTTGGATATTTTCTACTCTGACCTATTTTACAGGTGAGGAAACTGAGGCCCAGTCACATTTAAATTAGTCACAAAAACATATTTAGAATCTAGTTTTCCTGGTTCCCAGGCTAGTGGTCTTCCCACTGTCTCATTACCAAACAACCCCATAAACTATCTAATGACTTGCATGCTAAGTGTACACCATTAGGTTTCTTCTCGAAGGTGGGATACTGAAAGGTCAGTTTACAGGTACAAACATATAACTGAAGCGACCTGAGGGATATGGATTGAATTGTTAATCAGTACTAATATTGAGTTTCTACAGAATTAACTAAATTAAAACATTTCTAAACATACCTAAATTTCATAGATTGTTCATATGTGTTCTTATCTAAACTGGGAGAGAGGGTATGTGGTGACTAATAATAATAATAATAATAATCCCATCTAATAAGAGTAATATGCAAATTAGTCATCACTCTGTGACAAAGATGGCCACATCCATAGCCACAAGGTGGTGGCAGCCAGTTCGCCTCAACCCTGCAACTGAAGTAGCCAGGCCTGTTAGCCAGGCAGGTGGGAGGGGAGGCAAGGAGGGCTGAGGGTCAGAGCCAGCAATCGCAGGGACCTGGGAAGGGGCAGAGACAGCAATACAGGGGTTTGGGGGTCTTCTGCCCAGGCCTCCAGTCTCCGGCAGAGGTTGCAGGCCTGGGCAGGGGCAGAGGCGGCAATCACAGGGACCTGGGAAGGGGGTGGAGCCATGATCGCAGGGTTTGGGGGTCTTCTGCCCAGGCCTGCATCCTAGGCCAGAGGCTACAGGCCTGGGTACGGTTGGAGCTGGGATTGGAGGGGCAGGGGTGGAGCTGGTGATGGGAGTGAACTACAGAGGAAACACCTTTTCTTAACACTCATTGGCTAAGCTCCCTGTATGCCACTGGTAATATTCCTCATAACTTGGGTAATAAGGATCCAAAAAGGCGATTTAGGATTTTTCCACCACACTGCTGGAAAAAAAAAATGAAGGTCCCCTGTTGGAGGGCTAAGAAATGTCAATCCTGCCCTAGCTGGTTTGGCTCAGTGCATAATGCCTTAGCTTGCTGACTTGAGGGTCTGGATTCAATTCTGACCGAGGGCATATACCTAGGTTGCAGGCTCTTACCTGGCTGGGGCCCAGGTCAGGGCTCATACAGGAGGCAACCAATCGAAGTGTTCCTCTCACTTTGTTGTTTCTCTCTGTTTTTCCCTTCTCTTCCACATTCTCTAAAAATCAAGGGAAACATATCCTCAGGTGAGGATAAAAAAGAAAGAAAGAAAGAAATGTCATATCCTATGAAAGACACATCTTGAAAATGCCTAAAGAAAGTTGTTATTTCTTCATGGTGAAGGGACTGGAGTCTGTGTTGATGAAAACACCTTGGTGGCTGTGGTGACTGGCAGTGGCTGCAGCAGTGGGGTGATGGGGCTGATGGCTTCCCCTGATTAGCCTGGTCGCCTTCCACAAAGGGAGGCCAGACTGCAGCTTAGGTCCACTTCCCAAGAGGAGCAGGGAGCAGGCCTAAGCCATCAGTAGGACATCCCCTGGAGGCTCCCAATATGTGAGAGGGGTCAGGCTGGGCTAAGGACCATCCCCCCCCCCGCCCAGTGCATGAATTTTGTGCACCGGGCCCCTAGTAATAATATCTATTGAATCTTCACCATGAACTAAGTACTAGGATAAATTCCTTCATACATTAATTCTTTTGATCACCATGTCAAAGCCCCATGAGAAGTTTAGAGATGGTAGTTTACCTAAGGTCACATAACTGGTGGCTGAGCCAGCATTAGGTCCAGGCACTCTGCACATAAAGCAATGTTTTAAACCACTGGGTCCTCCTGCCTTTGTTAAACTTGTTTATCCTCTCCACAATGACTACTACCTTCTTCTTTTTGCTAATCACTTTTTTAAAAGCTAAAATGGAAAGACTTATTCATCAAATTTATCCCTTATTGATAAAATATAAATAAAATATTCTTTTTTTCCCAACCACTTATTTGGGTCTGAAAGAAAAATATTTAAATGGAAAAAAGGTAAATATTTGTTCATTCATGAGCTAGGGTTCATTACATTTTCATATATATATATATATATATATATATATATATATATATCCATGGCGTTCCTCCTATTGTCCATGTTTCTCTATTTTTGTGTGTGTCAGTGCTATCTCGGATTATAAACTCTAGTTGGCAGTGATCAAGTTAAGGTTTGCACAGTGTCTGGACAGTGGTGTGTTTATTGCATAATACATAATAAACACTATTTGTAATTATAATAAGGGTGAATTCTGGAAGAGGTAAACAAGGGTATAAAATTCATCTCCCATATGGTTATTATTCCATTTATATGAGAAGTCCACTAAATTCACTGAACCATATCAGGCCACATCTGTTTGAAAACCTACCAGTTTTTATGAACATTAAATAAAAATAGTTAGGTTTAATGACCATTTATCATATTCATGCAAAAATAATGAAATGGAAATATAGCACCAAAAAAGGAGTCACACTGATAAATAATTTAAAATGCTAACAAGTTCAATATTTTATTTTTATATTTCCAAAAATCAAATATCTGCTATTAATGCTCCAAAACTTTCTGTAATTGGAGGGCATTTTTATATTGTTCCCTTTCATGCTTAAGTATTAACCTAAGTTATCACAGCCTCAGAAAATATGCCCAACATGTTTAACCTTTAGAGAAACTGCCTTTGAATCTTTAGAGAAACTGCTTGGGTGAATAATTTTCCCACAAGGACAAATATTGGGCAACAGCCCTTAAACAGAAGGACGATAAAGGTTGGGGGAGGGGGAGAGGGAGGCAGACAGGAAGTGGAAAAAAACAGTTCTCCCAGCTGTATTGTATAGGTGCAGCAGATCCTACTTAGATTAGACCTTCTAAGTTACTCTGACAGAGGGTAAAGAGAGGTGGGAAGGAAACTTTGAGTGACATTTTTGACAGCAAGCTACAGAAATAACAATTTGACAGAAGAGGCCATCATAAATATAAGATCATCTCAGGCATGAATAGGATTCCCCTTAATGTAAAATATATGGAGCACATGTAGGATTCAATTTGGGGTGAAGAGAAGAGCCAGGCGGGAAGGTTACCTCGAAGCAAGCTACGAGTGCTGAAGTCAGGCATTCTCATATCAGTTTAAATATCCCTCGTGAACATTTTTGGAGATTTTGAGGCATTGCTCTCAGTTGGTCCTATTTATACCTGTTTCTAGCTTGATTGACTGAGCTGATACATAACCAATAAATAGAGAAGTTTAGGATTTCTATTCATACAAAGTGGGTTTCTGTGTCAGTTGGGAGGTGTATTTATCCTTCAGGTAGGGGATAGATCTCATTCCTGCCTAATCAATACAGACATCACAAATCAACAACAAATCTTCATATTGGCCAACAGGCCAGTCAATATCTTATTATTATTTAATAAGAATTTCATTGTCGCTGTGCTGGGAAGAAAAATATTAGAAAAGTCTTCATGTGGTATTATAAATACTACTCTAAAATAACGGGGCGGAAGATGGTAAAGCACCATTATCATAAGAAAAATTGGACTCACGCTAAAGGCTTTCTCAGAATTTAGAGCTAATGAGTGTTATGAGTCAGTTGCCATCTTTAGACATCCAATTCTTTGTCAGGAGAAAAAGACAGGATAGCCAAATTATCCCACCAGCCCACCTTTCAGCTCTAAAATGATGACATGTAAATACTCTATTTGGAATTTTCATTAGGTTAAGGATTTAGCAATCAGCTAGAACAAGATGACTAACCCATAACGTGTTCCAGAAAAATCTAAAATGACACGTTGACGAGCACTTAAACTGAACAAAACAGATAGGTGTGTGTGCCACTATTGATATACAAATGCTAAATGTGTTTTACTGTATCTACCGAGTGTGATTGATAGAAGGTACATCAATTTCAAGGTTTCTGGATTGAAGTAAATTGTTGTCAGTGGTATTGCTTCTTTAAAAAATAAAAGGTGAAAGGATTAAGGAAAAAAACAGACACACATCTACATGGACAATAAATAGTATGGTGATTGCCAGAGGGAATGAGGGGTGAGGGGAGAGGTGGGAGAGGGCAAAGGGGGGATAAATGGTGGTGGTGGTGGTGATAAGAGACTTGACTTTGGGTGGTGAGCGTATGATACAGGTGATGTGTTATAGAGTTGTACACTTGAAACCTGTATGGTTTTATTGACTAGTATCAGCCCAATAGAGTCAATCAAAATAAGGTTTTTAATTGATTTTATACACACAAAACATTATATCCTGCACTGACTGGGTAGCTCAGTTTGTTGGAGCATCATTCCGTACACCAAATGTTTGTGGGTTCAATTCCCGGTCAAGACACATACCTAGGCTGCAGGTTTGTTCCCTGGTCAGGGCACATAAGGGAAGCAACCAATGAGGTTTCTCTCTCACATCATTGTTTCTCCCTCTCTTCCTCTCTTTCTCCTCCCCTTCCTCTCTCTAAAATCAACAAACATTTTCTCAGGTGAGGATAAAAAAACAACAACTTATATCCTTACCAAGAATAGACAAATTGAGGTAGGATACCCATAATGCATCAATTTAGCACAAATATCCACTTGCAATTGTGATATATATATATCATGTTTTTCAGAAAAATTGAGGAGCACTTTTTAAAATTGCTTATGCATTTTAGAATGCTTAGCATTTCTGTTTTAAAAACAACTTGTCTTCCTTTTCCAAATGTATGTGCTAGGCTGGCTGTGATGTCAGAATGAACTATTTTCACAGGATTGGGTCAGCCCCCACTCAAGGATTCTTTTACAGAATAGCAAAACCAGTGATGAGACAACAGTTGAGCTTATTAAGTCTCAAGTCCAAAAGCCCCTTTTCAAAGCACTACAAAGCTCTGCAAGGTATAATTAAGAGCAGGAAAAGAGGAGGGGATGGTTTGTCTTTTACTGAGTTATTTTACTGCATTATTACAGTAGATCCTTTCCCTTTCCACATTGATCCTCTCTCCCTCCACCTTTCATTTCAATTTTCTCACTTTGGATCTAAAGTGTGGGTTAAATCTGGTGCTGATAAAGGAAAACCAGCAAAGACATTTAAAAAAACTTGTCCTCTCATCTCTCTTCCTCTGCTGCTTTGTTTTCCTCTCTTCTCTCAGTCTCTAATTTAGATTGTGTCTAATTAAATTCTCTTTATACCCTGGATAGGTTAGGTTCCCATTATTTTTACACTGAATAAACAATAGCTTTACATTTTTAAATGTATGTCACAAAATGCTTAACAGATAAACCTGACTTAAAACATAAATGAATGTCAAGTGGGAAAAACACAAGCATAAATTTTTCTTCACCAAATTTAGGTATCTGCTTTCACCTTAAAATCGTTTTAAAGTTGATGATAGAGGTCACTGCAAGTAAGTTCATGTTCAGCAAGATAAGCCACACACACACACACAAAAAAAAAAAAAAGAAAGAAAAAAAAGAAAGAAAGAAAAGAAAAGGAAGAAAAAAGAAGGGAAGGGATTGATTTGATGGGAGCCCACCCTGGGTCTAATTTAGAAGTTTCCATTTATGTCCTGTCAAATTTGGGAAAACTGAACCCTCACTGAATGCATTGGTCTGACTGTCTCCCAAGCTTGATACCCAGGGTTCATGACTGCAGTTCCTGGCACCTTCATAAATATTCATACCCCGACTAATAATTTGCAAGCCAAATTCATTTGGCTTTTTTCACCCCATCAATCTTATAATTAATAAGGGTGGTGCTCTTATTTCACTTTCCTCCAAAAGAAAAGATAAATGAAATACAGAGTCATCCTGTACATTTAAATAGGAGTGCCTCTCATTGATTAAAAGCTGATGCTATCATATAATGGTGGAAGGGGGGCTTCAGCCATTTTTCTCACTGGTGGCTAAGGGGCTGGGAAGGGGGCCAGGGGGCATAAGAGCAAAGGGAGCATTTTGCAGATGTGGCAGTATGAGTCTTAATCGGAAGAGCTCGATTATGTATTAAATAACGCACAGGAGAACTTTGCGATGTTGTGTAGAAGATGAGTTGTAAGGTATATATTTACAAATTGCACTCTACCTACTGTTTGAATAAATGGACATTAACTACAGCGTGCCAATAGCCAGAGAATTCGATTCTGAACAGTCTGCAGGTTCTGCCAGCAGTTTAGAATTAGAGGTATTTTAGAAAGTTGTCCAAATGTAGTGGTCATTGCGTCTTTGAAGTGACTGCCTTTGAATGAGCACGATGGTGTGTTTCTAAATCTAATTGTAAAGACCTGGGCTCCACAGAAACATGGAAGGAGGCATACATCACAAGATGACTGTACAAATAAATCATTGACACGTAGGACATGGTGGAAATTCTCTACTCCCGTTGGATTTTCTGAGGTCATTTACAGCAAAGCAGGAAAATAAAATTGAACATAATTTAGAAATAAAAATTTGATAATTGAGCTAAGTAACTTGAACTTGTCAATCACTTGTGACCTTATTCTATTTACACTTCACTTGAACATTCAAAAGTCCTAAGGCCACTGGATAAGCTTCAAAGTATAAACAACTGCCCTTGCTCTGTGTGGTGGGCATTATCACCCCTTTTGAGTAGATTATTTAAACTGTATTAAAATTAAGAGACTTGGATAAATAAGCAAGCAGAAAATCTTAACTTTGTAGTCAGGTATTTGCCTCTAACTTCCTATAGGAAAAACAAGTTTAAAGGTGCAAAAAATGTGTTGTTTTCATGCATTGATTAGTTTATTTTCTGAGCTCTTATCACCTGAGACATTCTTAAGGCTCCTTCCCCCGCCTTCTTATTTTTGTGAAGGCAGTGGAAGGGATCATCAAGCATTCTCAGGGTTCCTCGTCTTAAAGCCTACATTTAAACATCTCATTCTATAAAAGCATGCCATGTTCAAGGCAGCTCTTTAAAAATGTCTAAGTACAGCCCTGAACTATTTGGCTCAGTGGATAGAGCGTCGGCCTGTGGACTGAAGGGTTCCAGGTTTGATTCCAGTCAAGGGCATGTACCTTGGTTATGGGTACATCCCCAGTAGGGAGTGAGCAGGAAGCAGCTCATTGATGTTTCTAACTCTCTATCCTTCTCCCTTCCTCTCTGTAAAAAAAAAAATCAATAAATATATTCATATAAACATATATTTATAATATAAATATATGTAAATATATTAAAAATAATAATAATAAATAAAAATGTCTAAATGCAATTGAAGAAAGGACCATTTTTATGTCTTAATTCTATATGAATATAATTACACGTGACTTACTGAAAAAAAATGTTTTCCTCTATTGACTTTAAAATAGGAGAGTAAGTGAGGGAGAAGCAACCCTAACTCCTTGGCCTCCTGGTGTGTCCTCAGACCTACCCCAGTCAGGTGCTGCAGCGGGGAGAGTAGACTAGAGGCCTGTGGCTAGCCATGACAGGCCAAGCACACAGGCTGGGGTCCAGCCACCTCTGCAAGGCCTTCTCAGCTGGCGTAGGAATTGTGGTTCCTACTCTTCCTGAGGACGCTGGGGAAATGGGCTTTTTCTCATTTTCTCAACTTTGCTTGGCTTAGGGGAGCTTGGAAAACTCACTGTTGGGCAATGGAATGTCTTTCCTCTCCTCTCCCAGCTACTTTTGAAAAACAGAACTAGATCCACCTAAAGCCTGTGAGGCTTTCTGGGTCTCTGCTGTTGCTCTCCTAAGTCACCAAAGAGCACAGCACAGCACAGCAGTTTCACTGCAGGAAAGCCGTGGAAGGGAGGACGCGGGGACTTTGTCCAAGAAAGAATTGGGGGTGAGGGGTGGGAGATGGGGGAGGGAGAGAAAGGCTCTGACAGTGGCTCCTTCTCCTGCTCCGAATCTGCTCCTAGAGCCACAGGCTGTTCTTCCATCCCTGGTGCCATCTGAAGCCACTGTCACACAGTGGCCCTGAAGACCACCTTCCGGCAGAGGCTGCTGGAGGGGTTGGCGCTGGAGGGGGCTGGTCTGAGCACTGCCTAGTGGCCTTCCTTGTCTTTAAAGGGTGCTGGAAGCTGAGCGCTTAAAGAAATCCAGGTGCAGCTCTTCTGGGGCAGACTTCCTGGCTCTGGAAGTGGAACCCCATGCAGTCACATCTGGGCACCTGGGAGGTGCCCGCCCTGCCGGCTTCTCCAAGTGTATAAGTGTTGGGGCCTGAGGACTGGATTGCCTTCCAATTCCCTTCCCAGAAGCCTGAGAAAAAGAAGGTGGAAAGCGCCCCTCTCACCCAAACCTCCCCTCCCCTTCCAAGAGGGGTGTCTACCCAAGGCCCAGAGCAGCAAAGGGCCTGGCTCCTGGCCTCAACTCAAGTTTCTGTGTTGGGCGCCAGGGGGACTGAGGGGTTTTGCCAACGGGCTTTTGTTTTGATGTTCCTCCTTTCTTATCTATTTATTTACTTTTGAGACTAGAAGCATGGGGAAGTACGGTTGGGTCAGGGAAGAGGAGATAGTAACTACAGAGCTTTGTGGGTGCTTGTGTGCCCGTGGGTACACATGTAACAGAAAGGAGAGAGGGAGGGAGACAGGGAGAGGGAGAGAGAGGGTGTAAAAGGTGAAAACTTAGGTGAGTGAGTCTGTGCAACTTGAGTCAGAGACACACCAGAGAGCTACCCTCTCCTAACCTCCAGGGTCTGGAACAGAAACCTATAACTCAGGGTTCACTTAACCCTTTTGTGCATCTGTCCCCAAAACTTTCTTTGTTCCCCAGTCCTGGGAGAGAGAGGTAGGGGAAGGCTGGGCAGAGGCTCAGGGCAGAGAGCTGGGGGCTCCCAGGTGCCTGTCCTGCCCCAAGTCAGCTCCTGGCCTGCAGGCTTTTTCCAATCCTTCTTCTAGGTGAGGAGGCAAGGTTTTCCTTCTGTGGATTTGGCTTGCTTACTGGCAGAAGAGAAATTATGAATTTTGTTATTATTATTTTTAATCACTTTGGCCTTAGATTGTGTTGAACCAGGCGACATGAACCGGAGAGCTAAGATGGGTTCTGATAATTTTAAATAAAAACTATCAGTAAAGCCCTAGCCGGTTTGGCTCAGTGGATCAAGTGTCAGCCTGCGAACTGAAGGGTCCCAGGTTCCATTCCGGTCAAGGGTTGTGGGCTCCATCCCCAGCAGAGGGCAGGCAGGAGGGAGCTGATCAATGATTTCTCTCATCAGTGATGTTTCTCTCTCTCTCCCCTTTCTCTTCTTCTCTGAAATCAATACAAATATTAAACAAACAAACAAACAAACAAACAGTGGGCTCTGATTAGCCCTCTTTAAAAAACAAAACAAAACAAAAAACGAAAAAAAAACAGTACAAACTACCAGTAAAGACAGCTGGTGTAAGAGGTGAGACTGGAGCACCTTTTGGACAGGGACCCGGGTTCCGTCTGTATGTGGATAGAATAAACTTCTTGTTACATCAACGTGGTTTCAAAAGGTGAATGGGTGACACATTCCAAGAGCCTCCTTCCCTGTGAGTGCTTGGGAGAGACACTGCACTACAGGGATCTGCCTGCAAAGAGGCGCGTACAGGGAAGGGAGAGGACATGCCCACTCACTCTGGGAGGGAAGAGAAGAAAGGGAGGAGAGAACAGGAGAAGCGGAGAGGGGAGGGCGAGGAAGAAAAGGGGGAGAGAGGGAGGGAGAGGTTTTCACACTGCAGAGCAAGCAAGGCCTCTGAAGCCTTGGACCCCGACCCCCAAACCCAAGTGTGGCCCCGCGGCCCTCACTCACTCGTGCCCCCTCTGCAGCAATGCCATGGGAACCTGGGCTATAACTGCATTAGAGCAGATTACTTATAACCCATAGTTATCCGTCTCTTCCTGTTCCTCAGAAGTCTATTAGACTCCGCGCAGCCATTACCAGCTGAGCTCTGGAGAGCGCCTTCATTAGGAAAATTAAAATCATACTTTTGAGTCTAAGCAAAGCCTGCGCAGGTCTCAAGAGCCCTGCCGCGTCAAAGCCCGACGTTTCCGTGGGCTCGGTTTTCCCGCGAACCAATCGCTGCTGTTTGGATACCGCGGGCCGGGTGGGAAGATGGGGTGTGCTGACAGCTACTGGGAGACAGGGATGTCTGGGCGCTGGGAGTCCCCCCCTTTCCTCCCGGGGATCTGTTCTCAGACGCTTTCCAATAAAGGCTCCACACCTGTGCGGGCGGCTTGGCGGGCATGGTGTCAGGGTGCCTCGGGCAGAGGGTGGGGGGCAGGACAAAGTGTGGGTTCAGGCCCCTGGAAGCCCCTGCGAGGTGAACTTCCCCACTGATGTCTGCGGCCAGAGGCCCGCTCCAAGGGCACGTGTTTCATACACACAGTCTCAGACTCACACACTCACACACACACAGAGTCTCACACACTCACACACATACACTCACATACACACAGTCTCACACATGCACTCTCACACTCACACACACATACACCCACATACACACACTCAGACACACACTCACACACACACATACTTGGGGGAGGTAGAAGGGGAAGGCTGACCATCTCCCTCCATCACCTTTCACACTCACTCCGGGACCCTCCCGGCCTTGGAGCCTTTAGTCCCGGGGTAGGGGAGCCTGCCCCCACCTGGGTAGGCTGCTGCGGGCGCCTCAGACCTGGGATGCACGTCGCTTCCGGAGGACATTCAGCTCCCGGGAACTATTAGGGTCTCCTCCCTGGTTTGGTAGGAGCCTCAGCTCACAGCACCTGGGGTAGCAGCTCCTGCCCCGGCGGGAAGAGCCCCTCAGAGGGGGCGCGTTTGCACTGATTTTCTGGGGTACCTGGAAATTTGCAGGGTTTGAAGAATAATGTTTAGCCTGCTTGTGTGTGGGGGTTTTTTTATTAGCCACCGCCCTTCCTTTCAGCATTCTGATTTTTGTAATGTTAATTGCTGTGTATTTCTCTGAAAGGTCTGCCCAACTCGGGGCTCCAAAGGAAAACACACCCACTTGTACATTTTTTGGGGTGTCCTTTCCTAGGGTTCTAGGACCAGAGGGGCACTGCTTTCACTTTTGTCAGGATGTCCAGTACTAGGACTCTCACCCTCCGTGTCTAAGGAAGGCTTTGAGGGTCATCAGGGGGAAGTTTAGGGGGCAAGAGCAGGGATGCGCGTGTGTACACACACACACACACACACACACCCCTCCCAGTTCTTACAGACCAGGTGGAATCTGCTTTGAATGTAATATTGTCTAGTGGCAAGTATCTAATTCTCTTCTCTGTGATTTCTATTTGACACAAAAGCCTACCAAAGCCAAGTGACAGGCAGTCAGCAACTGGACGTGGACGTCTTTCCCACGTCCACAGCTCCCACGCACTAAAGGAGATAGTCATCTTTTTTTTCTTTTTTTGTTTTTTCAAGGGAAAAGGAAAATAAAACAAATGCACCTTCCCTGTCGTTGCTAGTGTTTTCTTCTCGTCAAACGTAGGCTCATCGTTGGATTCCTTTCCTTTGTAGTGAAGGATGAGGACGTCAGAAATGCACAACAGCCTTTTAACAGCAGCAAACAAGACTTCTGAGAAGGTTTTCTTTGCTTGTCTTTTCCCCTTTTGCCCTGAAAGCAAAACAGAAACAAAGATAAAATAGGAAGAAACATTATTCCTGCTGGAGACTTTATTTTGTTGCCACAATAAAGGGGTGGAGACCGTTAACAGCTATTTGAGATGATAATGCTCAGTGATCCCCTTCTTTTAATCATACTCGTCAAGTGCTTGGAGATTAATGGCGAGAGGTGTTTTCAGTCTCTTCCTAAGGACCTTTGTGTTCATGTACTTGCAACTCTGGCCAGACAGCCAGCGTCTCCAAATTTCATTCAGTCGAACCCAGACAGATACAATGAGCTTTTCATATTTTCTTCATCAGTGAGAGTATCTTACTGGAAATTGTATTGGGATTCATTTGCCACCCTTTTTTCCTTTTCGTGTGTGTGTGTGTGTGTGTGTGTGTGTGTGTGTGTGTGTTATACACAGATGTGAATGAACCCCTGTGGTTTGTAGACAACTACCCCTCCACTTCTAAGCT
The DNA here is from genome assembly GCA_004026665.1 of Murina feae. Classification (NCBI taxonomy): domain Eukaryota; kingdom Metazoa; phylum Chordata; class Mammalia; order Chiroptera; family Vespertilionidae; genus Murina; species Murina feae. Next base: position 37,777 of record PVJC01000709.1, read on the forward strand.
AAAATGAAGACCTTTCAAAAAGTCACCTCCAGTGGCAGGAGGCTCGTTCTGCGCCCCCCCCCCCCAGACCAGGATTTGTGCTTAAAGTGAGTTTGAACACGCGGTACTTCTTTAAAACAGAACAAGAAAGAATGGCAACAACTTGGAGTAGGAATATTTAACTTTACCTCCGTTGACACAATAGCCCCAGCAATTCTTCAGCCGCAACCCGACTGGGGCATCGCTCCGCCGGCTGCCTGCGCCTCGCCCGGGAGCCCGGCGCCCTGGACCCCCGGACCCTGTCCGGCTCCTGCGGTGGGAGGTTGGCGCGGTGGGGATGGGGGTTCTAGGAGAAGCCAGGAGGGAGAAAAGATTTTAAAAGAGATCTTCCTGGTACTCAGACAAGAAATGAGCATCAAGAGACCCCCCTTTGCCCTGCCGTCCTCCTCGCCGCCCGGCGTCTCCTCCCCTCGCAGAGATGTTTGCACAAAATCCCGCACCGCTTCCCTTTGGAAAGTGAAGCCACAAACTGAAGTCGTTCGCATGGCAGAGTCACAGTCTGTGCGGCCGTGGGGCTTTTCGGAGTCGGGCTCCCTGGCAGTCCCCCCCCCCACACACACACACACACCCCGCCACCCCCAGAGCAGGGCTGGCGGAGAGCGCCGGGTTCGGGCGCTGAGAAACTCCGGGGGGAGCCCGAGGGGCGCCGGGGACACGCCTCTGCGCACCGGGACCCCGGGAAGCAGCCCCGACATCCGCACGTCGGGCCGCCCCGCACCTGGCATTGGACGCGAAGCGCCAGGGCCGGACCAAGTGCCCGCGACCTTGGAGGTCTGTGTCGGGGCCCTTGGGCCAGCCTTTCCGTTTCCAGCAAAAGTGGGGGACGCGGGAGGGGAGAGGACAGGGACACGCGGTGCACAGACCTGCGCGCGCGCGTGTGCAGGCGGGCAGGACTGTGACAACTTTTCCACGCGCTCTCCCTCTATTTAGAAATAAACAACACCGGACAGGGGCCCGCATTTCCTGGCGCGGGGAGAAGGGGTCATTGGAGACAAGAAACCGTCTGAATTCCGGGTGTGACTCCCGGGGACGAGGCTGAAGCAGAGCCAGGTCCCGGGGAGTTGCATTTCGCTCGGCTGCAGTGTATTGTTCTGTCTTGGCCTCTTTCCCCAGGAGAGATCCATTAAAAAAAAAAATCTGCATCTATTAACAACATTTCTTCGGACTCGGAACCTACAGTTGGGCAGAAACAAACGACCGACAGCGAAAGGCCAGAGAATGAAGAGGTTTAGAAACAGAACACGCGTCCCTTGCCTGGTCCTTGGGTAGTTTACTCCCTGGAGGCCACGTGAACGTGGGGGTCCCTTCGTATTTTGTTATTATTTTTATCATTTACTCATTTAAGTGTTCAGCCTCGTCAAGCTCTCCCCCCCCCCTGCAGGGTGGGCTGCAGAACCGAGGTGGGGACCGCGGAAGGACGCGGGGAAGGGGGGCGGGGGCGCAGAAAAACACCCTTCGCTCCGCGGTGGGCTGACCCTCGGCGCTCCGCTCTCCTGGCCAGCAGGGGGCGCGCTGACGTCATCTCTGGACCAGACATCCCAGCCGCCTAGAGCTGCGAGACAGGCTTTGCAGTTTCATGCAACTGCAAGGGGAAGGGGAGGGGGGACTGCAGCTCCTCAACCCTCGCCAGCTATTCCACTTGGGTTATTTACCCTCCTTTCAAAACGTACCTGCGTCTCCCTTTACCTGCCCACCCTGCCGGTAGCGCACACCCCTTCCCGTCACCCTCTTCTCATCTGCGCCTATGCAGCCCATACTAGTGTAATACCTCTTCCTAGCCTTCAAGCATACATGAATGCAACTTATTAAATGCGACGATGAATAGTCAACATGTTTTTTTTTCGCCTGTTAGTTCCGCTGATCCAAGCAGGATTTATTTGTAGGTCTCACATCCCGGAGCCATAGCGCAGTGATTTTTATTTTCCTTAAATAAAATTGGTCAAATGTTGACAACCTTTAAGCCAATCTAACACTCAAGATTAGTGATGAGAAACTAATGAGAAAATATCAGATCTCTAGGCCTGAGGGATGCCAATTAAATCTTCACTGATTGAAAAATAAAAGCGGGCTTGGGGTGTGAGAGCCGGGCTCAACTTCAGCTATTAATTTAACATGTTGCCGGTCAGCGCCTTCTCTCCTCTACAGGGCTCCCCGACTCCCCATAATAGAGCTTCCTGCTCTCATCCCTCACCCTAAAGCCCTGTGTTATTCCTCAGAATATTTCAAGAGGTCCAAATCAAGATGATCATTTCTTACACAACCAATATTGGGCCTTTAAGCAATATGATTTAACTAATTAGAAAATTTACATCATTAAGTCTCAGGGAGAGAAAAAAAGAGAAACAAATCTGCCAGTCATTTTAAAGGAGACAGGCACTATTGAAGTGTGAAGAAATCGGCTCTAATTCAAAAAGGCAATCGGGCAGAAAAAGCCCTCAACATTACCCTGCTAGTTATTAATCAGAAAGGGCTCTCCCTCCTCCCCACAGCCCCCTCCTTCCTCAGTAGAGTTTAAGTTCGTGTTTCTGCCAGTGGCCTCTGTCATATTTATATCGAGGTTTTGTCTGCTAGAGGATTAAAATTTGAAAATGTTTCAATAGGAAGAAAACAGAATCCTCAAAGGGAAAAATATTCACAGAATTACTTCTCTTTCAGACAAGAAAACCTGTTGTGATCATTCTCACCCCCTCTTTTTTTTTTTTTTTTCATCCTTTCCTTTTTTCTTCCCATTAAGTTCCTATTTTGAAACCTGCTCGGTGAGAACTGAAGTCTTTGTGCTAAGCTCCCCTCCCCCTCCTTTCTTGCACCCCTCCTTCCTCCAACGCGAGAAACTTAGACTGAAAGCAGTAAAGTACAAATACATTAACAAAGCCCCACTCACTTGATAAAAAGGCCATGGTCTAGGCTTACATGTCAGGAATCTAAGGGAAAGGAGATCAATCCGGTGGGTCTACAGACAAAAGGTGATGAACTAGAAATCCCCCCCCCACCTTTGCGTAATATTTGATAGAGTGTGTGGCTGCAGTGAAACCAAAAGGCAGCTAGGTGAGACTGCTTTAGCATGCATTGTTGGGTGGCATTTTCTCTATGCCCCCTCTTTCTCAGCTTATAACAGCAGCCTCGTTATATATAGGTGTCCCTTCCCATCAGACTCTTACTTAGGCCCCTGGTACACCACACACATAGCCCTTCCCTCCGGCTTCTCATTCCCAGCACATGAACTGTGGAGGGAACTGCAAAGGAACTTGGTGAGTGTGTGGCTCCATCGGGAAACTCTGGTCCTTCCTGGCATCTCTGAGGACTTGTTCTTAGACAGACATAGGGTATAAAAAAATTAATAGCAAGTCTTGGGCATTCAATTCCCTCCCATGAATATTTCTTTTTAAATTACAAAGAGGTCCCAAAGGCTCCTTGTTTTTTTTTATTATTATTATTTTGCTTTGTTGTTGTTGTTGTTTTTTCCTGCCTAGTCCTATTCTTCTCCTATTAGGTTCCATTCTAGCCTCATTTTCTTATTCTCTTCCCTGTCTGACATTCTGGAAGTTTCACTACCCTGCTTCCCACCAAGTCTCTGGGCTCCTGAGGGCCCTAACCCTGGTTCAGTGCCATTCTCCAGCTCCCCAGACCTCAGCTTAGCAGGAGAGAGCAGTAGCAGGCCTGGGCTATTAACACACCCCAGTTAATTCTCTGCGGGAACTTTTACTAGGTGGGATGTGTGGAAGGAGAAAACATCTGTAAACACTGAGTGCTCTTGGGGTTGGGGAATGAGTTCTGACATAGAGGCCAGAACACATCAACTATGGCAGAATTCCGGAACCAGTTAGGAGTTAAATTTTGGAGAAATAAGGAAAGAGGATAGAAAAGGGGGGGCACTGGGGATAGTTCAGAAGGCTCCCCAAACACACCTTCTTTTCTGACCACCACAGAGCAGATGGGAGTGGAATGCTCTCCTCTCTGAGAAACATCAGAGTGAAACCGACACTTCCCTCACGTTCGGGAGGTGGGACATAGAGAGGTGACAATATTATAACTGTGGCCTCTGGCACTGGAGGACTCCCTGGCGGGCTCCCCACCCGAGGCCGGTCCCTCTAGGAACCTCCTTACCTTAGTTGCTTGCATTTGATCTGACACCTGGATGTCCCTGGGATAGGAAAAGCCCACGAGAGCCCAGCGGTCTGCATGTACTCCGAAGCCAAGAAGCAGTACAATAAAATTTACAGCGCCTTTAACAACTCACAAGGAAAGCATTAAAATTCCCTTTAATTGAGAAAATATTGATTTTGAAGTCTAGAAAAAGGGAAATCGTAATTTAGCTGCGAACTTTCAGGCGAGAATACAGCGTCTTATGTCTATGGATCCACCCTTTATACCCATGCAACATCACATCTTTAATTGCGCTATTTTATGAAGTGATAAAGACAAAAGATAACTCGACTTAGGCAAACACTTTACAAAAAAAAGGACCTAGAGTAATTTCGCTTCCCTGATATTTATAAAAGAATTCTCTCTCTCTCTCTCTCTCTCTCTCTCTCTCTCTCTCAGAAAAAAAAAATACTCAAAAGGGAGAAAACAAATAAAAAGAATAGAAAACCACAGACCCATCTAAAAGCAACTCACATTAGCAAATCCGTTGATATTCTTTACCAGAGGAGGAATGAAGTCAACACATTTAAGAAAATGCATTCAGGGGCAGAATCGCATCCTCCTTGAAACAAACCTGGGTCTATTTTCTTACTTTACTCTCCCTTGCCCTTTTTTTGGGGGGGGGGCGGTAGGGGTAGGGGGAGCAGCATCCATTGGTGGACAGGCAAGGGAAAGGAAAATCAGGCTTTCTGTGTTATTTCTGTATCGGTTTTTGGTATTATAGAGGAGTAAAGAAGTTTTTGTGTGGTGGTTTTTCATTGATCAGTCACTCTGAGCTAATGTAATTATCCTCATCAATAGGAGGCTGCAGAGAGAATCATTATGTGGGTGACATTGATAAATGATCGCCCAGGAACGGCCCTCGCGGGCAACCCCCACATCTGACCCTCCCACACACACAATGTAGTCATAGAAACACCTAGAGAACCCCGGCCCCGCCGGGAGAGGGAAGAAAAGCCCGAGGCGGCCCGAGGGGGAGGGGAGGCGAGGGGAGGGGGCGGGGGCGGCGGGGGGCGGCCAGGCCCAGGTCCGCACCAGTTTCTATCGACAAAAACAGCCTCGGCGGGGGGAGGAGGGCCCCTTCCCCGCCGCAGCCCCCCGCACACCCGCGCCCCAGACGGCCCGATCGTCCACACCTTTTCCCACGTGCGGCCTCACCTCCAGCAACGTCCAATGTGGGCCGAGACGCACGGCCGAATAGGTTTCTCCTACGTGGTTCAAGGATCAGGTTACAAAACCTGTGGGCATCTCATTCTCACGCGGGTCCCCCCCCCACCACCAACCCGTTCACAAAACCCCCCAAACAACAAGCCAAACCTATCTGAACAAAGACAGCAGCTGGGCGACGCACCCCCCCCCAACGTTTCCCCCGATATTTACGGGCGACCCCTTCCTTTCTCTTCACCTCCCAGCCCAGGCCTCTGATGGTGAGATCATGGACTTTGCGATTGCTCCCGTCGCGGGGGGTGGGGGGAGGGAGACCCCTGAACCCCACGTTTGCACCTTGGGACTGCTTTCTGTGAGCCAGTGGCCGAGTATTGAGAGCAGTAATTGATTCATAATGATCCCTCAATCGATGTCGGAAAGCGGGGGTGCGGGCTGGAGGTGCAGGAAGAGAGTGTGTGTGGGGGGGTGCTGTTTATTTATTTTATTTCTAAAGCTTCAACTAAAGTAGCTCTGACACTGTTGGGGCTGCAGGGGAGGAGCTGCTGGGCTGCGCCGGATCATCCATCATCGCTGTCACCCAGAGTCTGCCCCGAGGAGCCTAGACGCAATCTCCCTTCTGTCTCTACACCGAAACGATTAATATTAAAACCTCCCTTCAAACGCGACCCCGACTGGCTCCATTCTCTGCGCCATCTGACCGGCCTCCCCCTTCGGACCCGCGTGGCCCCTGCGCCGCCGCAGCGCCCTCCCAGCCCGGCCCGACGGCCGCGCGCGGCGCCCAGAATGACCGGCGGCAGCTGCGAGGGGCCGGCTCCCCGCCCCGCGGTCCGGTGTCGGTCTCCCTCGGCCCGTCCCGCACTGCAGGGGGGGCCTGGGGCGCCCCCCTCCCCTGCCTCCTCCCGGGCTCCGGACGCGGGTCCGCACTGTCCCTGCTCCGTGGGCGTCGGGACGCGCTGGGTGCAGAGCCGGGGTCTCGGGCACAACCGGACGCGCAGGCACTGGCCTTGCTCACACAGTGGCAACGTGCCGCGGAGGTCCGGCTCCTTCTCCAATTGCTGGCCCGCAAGACTAATGGGGAACTGGTGGAGGATGCCTGCCTGTCCGTCCCTTTGAAGGAAGGGCCCTCCTCTGACAGCTGCTGGAGATATTAGCCACATTTCCCTTCCCAAATCTGCTCCGGGTTAGCAGGCCCAGGGGCTGCAGGGGGCCAGGCCAGGAGGGTCCTCGTGGGCTCTTCTGGGCAAATCTAAGTCGGGGGAGCTGGGGAGGGAGGGGTGGACGAAGACACTTTCCTGGTCTTTTTTTCCCCCTCCTTAAAATGTGGCTTCTTGCTCAATCCCCAACCCTTAACAGATGGCAACTGCAGTTCTCTCGGAATTTCTTAAAGGAAGGGAAACCTTTGGAATTTATTTCTGCTTTTGCTTTTCCATATAAATAAAAAGTGTTTTTATATTACTCTTGTTTTGGAGAACATAAGCAATTTTATTCAGACTACAGTATTTCCTTTAACACTATATGGTTGTCAAAACACCATTCCCAGTTTCTTTGCTTTTGACAGCTGAGTCTTTCTTAAATATACCCAAATCGGAACTCTTTATACTAAATAGTAAACCAGGGATAGGAGCAAGTGCTTCCGAGGGTATAAAAAAAGCATTATACAAATTAGACAGCTACCACCTCTCAGCCTTGGCATGGGGGGAGGAGAAGGGGGGTGCAAACAAATGTTATTACGATTATTACTCATCTCCAAATATTTAAAAAGGCTAACATGGCAGAATGTGATTTTGTTGGAGAAATTTCACCTGGGAGTATTTTATTCATGAAAACCAAGGGTAGAGAGCTCTGAGACCTAAACTTTGATGAAAAAGCTTATTAATAATTGCATAACACACTTCCGAAACAGGAGTCAATTGGCTACAAGTAAATCATTCAGCATTTACTTTTCTGAGAGGAACTGAAGAAAAACTCCGCAATAAAAACGTGGTGACCTGATGTGAGAGTTAATTTAGAAGTGGAGAACTTGTCCAATTCTACCTAAAAGCAGTTACAGTAAAAGTACACACAGATTTAAATTTTGCAAAAGGACTCCATGTGAAAAGGCCTGACATAAAGGAGAAGGGAGCTACCTCTATTCCAGGGTCCCGGAAGTTCTCCATTACCAGTTAGTTTGTATCAGAAATGTTATTTCTACGTTTAAGCAGCAGCACATTCACTGAAGTTATAAATGTATTTATAAAGAGTCTACCAAACTAAAAACAACACAGAACAATAGAAGTTTACTTCCTCATCCTATGTATACAACTTCTATTCATGTTTTCTGCACTGGAAAGAGAAGAGCCCCAAGTAAGATATAAACTTGGGTTTCTGAAACAGTGAGTTACTTTCCTTTCAAGTTGACATTATACAACTAGCTAACGTATATTATTACATCCTTTAAACATAGGATTCAACATTTGGTGTTACAAAATCCCAGGATAGTATATTTATTTGAAAAATTAAGGGGGCGTGCAAATACCTCACTTTTTTTCACTTTCCACACTTTGGCAGGCATTGTTTGTGCAGTATCAGCCAGCTAATGACACAAATTTCCAGGAATGTTGCATGAGATTTTGAAAACAGCATTAATTGCCTGTTTTGTTTTTAGAAAAAAAAATTAAGTTTAGTCACCAAATCACACTAGCGTGCCTGCACATGGAGGTGTCTGAAATAAAAAGACATCATAATATAATTCATATTAAATATTAATGATAAAGTAATCTTTTCAACTCAGGATTTCAAACTCCATAGAAGTTGTTTGCTCAGCTATGAACATCTATATGTAAATTTTAATTTACATATTCAACAGTATGTTAGTAAGTAAGACAGAGAAAAAAACACAGGCAGATGAATTATCTTTGAGCACAGACGTTAGTTATTTCTTATGATGTGAAATTAACCCTGCAAAAGTCCTTTATTCTGGCAGAGGAAGAACATAAAAAGCTTTATCTAGAAATATTTTTTAACATGCATTTAAAAAGGAGGTTGGACACATTAAAGGTGATCGTTCAATCTGGTGTACACACACACACAAACACACACACAATTTCATATCCTTAGAAGTTTTCTGCTGGGAGAATTTACAGACCAAATATATACCAAAAGGCTATCGATGGTTTACCTTAAGAGTTCTTGCTAAGAAGTTTCAAATAAACTCAACTTCCCATAATAAAACCATTACCTACTCTGAACACCATATACAGTAGGCACTGCACCACCTTGCCTTAGAACTATGAAAAACGCAAAAGCCTAACAAAAAATCAAAAATGAAATATTTATTACCGCATTTTGTGACTTAACACCTTTTTTTTAACATAACGTCACAGTCCTCATACAAGTATTTTAATGTAAATTTGACAAAGCTTAAAGGTAACAGCATTTTCTTCTAGTGAGGAACACGTGCTGAGAAAAGAAGAATTCATGGACATACAATACCAATTCCACAGCAGATCTGATACTAGCAAAAACATTCTTTTTTTTTTCAATTGAGGTAAACACATAGAATATCTAACATGAAACAATTAATAGACCGAACTCTGTACGAAGTTTGTTACAGTATTCTCTTGCTCCTTTTTTTATCCCCCAAGCTTTGAGTTTCCGATCAGGTCCTAGTTGTGGTGCTATGACCATTAACTTTTTCTGTTGAGGAAAGCTGCCCAACTTAAGATTGTTTTGTCCACAGCCAAGGCTTAGAACTCCTGGAAGAGGCTTCTGCTTTGTCTTTAAATCTTCATGGGCAAGCTCTTTGAAGTAGAGTCCCCCAAAATAATAAGAAGAATTGGCTTATGAAGCACAAAACTATAAAGATCTGTTTGAAACTAAAGGACACATTTCTGGAGAAACAAAGGCTGGGCATGAAAACACATTCTTGAAGCTGGAGTCCGAGGGGTGAGGTTCAGCCACACGTTCACCGTGGTCTCAGCGTGGTTCTTTGCTCATTGGCCCAACAGGTTTAAAATATACCACAGTCTCTCTTGGATAGTGAATTCACCGATGAACCAAAAACAGTCATTCTTTTGGGAACAACACACATAGTGTGGAAAACAAGGATATATTTATTTTTCTCTTCTAAAACTATTTGAGGCAACGTAACGGAGTGATCAACAGAAATGTACAAGTTTAACTTAGTTCCTATGTTTATACTACAGTAGTTATAACTCTCGGAGTCTTTTTCCAGAGGATCTTTACATGGACAGAATTGTCTCAGTGAGCCCATGATTTCACATTTGCGTTCTTGTCTCGTTGGTCCTCTGTTGCTTGATGAAAAAATGACAAAAGTAAAAAATAATCACAGCTGTCTGGAATTTCATATTAAGTGTCAACATCTGGTCAAAGTTCA